>JASKGO010006528.1:0-26027 GCA_030556065.1 Holobus sp. GC000080
AGCACAGGGAGGCTATCGACCCGAAGGTCCTTCGGCCATGGTGATGGGGATGCCTACCCAAACACCACTACCCATATCTTGCCGGCCGTGGGGATCGAACCCATGACCACCGGTATTGAAACCGAGAGTTCGGACCACTGAGCCACGGGCCCGGCTAAATGTTTATTATTTTATTATAAAATCCAAAAGAAGAATAGTTGCTTTATTGGAAGCCGAAAAATTTATTTTAAAAAGTTAATTTTTAAGGGTAGCTTTGGTTTTCTGAAGTTGGCCATTTTTTTTACTGTTTTAAATATTTTTCAACTTTAACATCCTGTGTCTTCTAAACTAAGGGTCGTTCTTCAAAAAGTTATGTAAATAAAATATAGATAATTTAATCCTCTATAAAATTGCAGTATTTAAGATTTTTTTTCGAAAAATTTATTTTTCGAGAATTAAAAAAAAATCAAATTTTTGGCCAAATTTTAAAATCGTCCAATTTGAATGAAACTTTCCAAACTTGTAGATAAAAACAAAAGAAACATTTTATTTAAATAAAATTATGTTATTGTTCTTTTTGTTTTCTCAGAAAATAACTAAACTTGTTTTTCTTTTCGAAAAATGTGATTTTCGCGCTATATCTTTTCGGAAATTAAAATTATTTTTAATTATATAACAAAATTCAAAACAGAAATAAACGTCTATAAATATAATTTTTAAGGGTAGTTTTGGTGTTCTAAAGTTTCATTCGAAGTATAATTAACTTATTGTCTGCAGTCTATCTAAACGAAGAAGCATCTTAAAAAGTCATTATAGGAGCGAGCACGCAATAATTTGATTCATCAGAAGTTCTTGATTGCGTTACCTGCGTACCAAAAAAGGACATTAAGAACAGGAAACGTTCTGATTTTTTTCTTCTTTTTTTTTGCTGCGTTTTGTTGCCTTTTTTATGTTTCGTTTAATACTGAATGGATGGCTGGCTTACATAGGGTCATTATCATTATTTCTTTCCATACGTATTACATACGCCTATCTTTTACTGAACATACACACATTATATTCTTTTGTCTTCTCCATCGGCTGCTTCTTCTTCTTCTACTTCTTGATTCTTGAATATCTGTCTGTCTGCTGCTATCAGAGTGCGTGTATTACACTGTACTTGCTACCAGAAAGCACAAAGGACGAACGAAATGAAGAAGCAGAAAAGAAGAAAAAGGGAACAAAGCCTTCGTACACTGCCAGTGCACAGGCCGCAGATGTTTCTCTTTTCCTTCTGCTTCTTCTTCTGCTGCTGCTCTTGGTCTTTGCTTGTGTTTGCTGCTTGCTGCCACTGCTTGCTGCAGCTTGTTTTCTTTTCACGGGCACGCAGGTTTTCCTCGAGCGTGACAAGCCACAGAATCAGTAGCCACGAAAAAGTTTTCGGTGTACGCACTCTGTATTGCTTTTTTTCCACTTATTTCTTGAGAAAATTTTAAAGAAAAGTTTCAATTTTTTGTCTTTGTATTGTTGAAAGTAAAACATTGGTAAATTGCTTGCGACTTTCAGTTGCTTTAAATTATTGTTCTTTGTAAATGGTAATTGAAGAATTATTTCCAACTGCTTACTATACCAAAAGGAATATTGTTAAATCGAACGAATACAGGTTGACCAAGTTTGCCGCTTCTGTTGCTACAACTTCAGAAAATTCTGCTCTTCTCTCTGTGGTTCTTCGGTTCTTTCTGCCTTTTATAGAACTCGCTCCGTACACCGGTTAAACTCACATGCCGATCAATAACGTCAATAGTCATTTATTTAATGCATTTGGAATTTTTGCTAAACAAAAAACAAAACCAAAAAGATTAAAGAATCAATAGTTTGAAAATTGCAAATGTTTATTTAATTTTTTTTTAAGAGGAAAACTAATTAAACAAAGATTTCTGTTGTGATGAATTTATTCATGTGTGGCATTTTTATTAACAGCAATTAATCATTTTGTTATCGTAATTTAGGTTTTCACACTCGAATTGTTTGCATAATGTTCCATATAAGCAACTTTTTCATCTCTTTATAATGTAATCATAATTAATTGCGATTATACTTTCATCAATAATAATTCTCTTTCTTCTCGAAAAGTGCTTGGTAATCTTTTTCCCTTTATTTCGCTTTTTTTTTTACTTTATACCGTGATGATAAAAATCGCGAAATTTTAATTAGCATTTCAGCAAGTTGGCAATTAATATCGACTTAACTGAATATCTATCGCCAGCTAACTAGTTGTACTAAATACGGCGACTGATTTGAAATGTAAAATCAGCAGCAAGCACTTCCTTTCTTTCCTCTGCTCGGCTGCGGCTGTCTTCTGCAGCAGTCGCGTCTTTTACTACTTGTTACAATTACGGGGCATTTATAGCGAATCTCGTTCTGCGTCCGCTCGTTTGCCGATTGCGATTTGAGCAAAAGGCAAAATCAAGCAGCAGACTATGCTCTTTATACTAAAACCGTTCTTATGTTATATATAAATTAAATATATCAGCAAGTACCCGCATACGAATTGCTTCGTTTTTCTACGGATGTCTTAACTAACTGTACTTTGTTAATTAATTACTTTAATTCGTTTTTTTTTGTTTCTTTTCATTGAAATTTTTGAAGTTTTTTTTTTATGACTAATTTACATTTTTAACTTAATTAAAACAAAAAGTTAATGAATAAATGAATGGAAAAATTAGTACTGAAAAAAATATATACGAGCGAAATTAAATTTCACTGGAAATTAATTAAGTCATTTCTTTGTGTTTGATGCAAGAGTTGTAATTTTCAGTGCATTTTCACACAGAGACAAAAGAGTGTTGTTATTTTCTCTCTGCCGAGGTATTTTTTTGTATTCTGCTGCTTTTTAGTTTTCGCTTTCTGATATTGCTGTTGCTCTGCTGATGCTATGCTGCTGCTGCTGCAGCCGACTTTTCTGTCAGACGAACGAAACTCTTTGTTCGCGTGGAGTTTGCGGTAATAAATTTCGCATAAATAACGGATCGATGTGTTTTCCTCCTCACATATAACGTAGTATATACTACGATATACATAATGTAAAACATTATTTGCAGTATTGCAGTATGTTGTTAGCTGGTCCTATAAAATACAATTCATTTCATGTTAAAAGGATCGCATATGATGTGTTATAAAGGATCCCCGCGGTTCCTTTTTTTGCCCAAGTTTTTGTTGGCTTTGCTGTTTTTCACCCCCTTCGGATCGTTGATCCATTGGAGTTGAAGCCGCCAGTGGCTCATGCATTCTGCACATGCATCCGGATTGGGGGGTGCGCGCCAAGTATGCAGACACAATAAAATGATGTTGAAGTTTCGGATGAGACTGGCAAAAAATGCATATCCAGGGTGTGTAAACTGTAAAATCTAACCGAAAGCTAAAAGCTGAAAATAATTAGCTGTTTTTTATTTATTATTTTTTCGTTTGGTTGTTGCTCTGTTGCCATGGGCTAAACTTTATATGCGATGCGATTTTATCGGATGTTTTCATCGCGACGGTGTTCTTTCAACTTTTATAATGCGAAAAAGGCAATTAGAGGCTTGTTGTTGGTGTGATGATAGGCGATGAAATTAGAAACTAGATGAAAGTTTTCATATTTATACGATATATTCTTTGCACGCTTGTTCTTACACTTTTTTAAATTAAAATTTTTGAAAAGTATTTTGTTTAGATGGACTTGGAACTTTTTAAATATGTTAATTTTTATATATAATACTGCAACTTTTTTATACTTTTTTCTCTGTGAAACTATTAAAAAGTTAATTAAAAAGTAAAGTAAATTAAAAACATGAGTAATATAAGTAAATAAAACCTAAGTCAAATCAAAAGTGACACTTGTAGGTTAATCGCAAATGCGACAGCGCACACAGCGCACAACAACGTTAATTAAATTTCTCTTTAATTAATTTTCATTTGTTCGAGTTTTCCTTACTGCACTGCACTTATAACAGTTAGATGAAATTACTTGTTTCAATAGAATAGTCAGTCCTCAGGTTGCATTCGAACATACAATTTAACAAATGCAATGTTAATCTCACATTTTCGTCATTAATTTATTATAATTAATAATTATCATTAACATCCATGTCGTTATTATTATTGCATGTCGAATCTCTTGCAAAACTCATTTGCGGTTTATAGAAAATTGGATAAAGTATAAGAAGAACTTAATTTTAACTTGCAATTTTTAAAAATATTTTGCAAAGAATTTAATTGGTAATTTTTGAAATTATAATTTAATGCAACTGCAATTGCTTGTGATGTAATTTTAAAGGGCTTTTCTTATTGTAATAGTAAATTGCGGAAATTTAATGATGATGTGTTATTATATTGTTTAGCGGCAAATGTATAAATACCCACTAAATTCAAATGCATTTTAATTGCTAAAGATAATAGAGACGTTAATGTAATTGACTAGCTTGACCAGAGTTAAATTGACATAACGGTTTTGCTGATAACGTTGCAGTTTGCCGAGATTTGCATTGCAAATCTTCGATTTTCGAATTAGAAATTTATGTTAATTAAAATTATTCGATTTCGGGATTTTCAGTTTATTTAATTTTCTAATTTATAATACACAGTTTAATGAAGTATTTATTTGAAGTAAAAAAAAAAAAAAATTAAAGGTGTCGTTTAATGAACTTTCCAAAACCGGAAAATGGTTACTGCTTCCGCGGATTTGATAGTAATTAACAATTGTGTCGCATATATAGAAACTATGGATGGTTGGTTGCCCTGAAAGTAATAATAATGTATATAAAGGATAATTGTAATGAAGAAATGTTGCGTAAACTTGGTTCAAGTACTGTATAAATTTCTTCTTTTATGATCGACGTTGAATAATACGAGGAAATTCACAATTTGATTAACTTTTTTATGTCTTTTTAATAATGATTGGCCAATGGGCAAAACTTCATTTCATCTATCGCCAGCATAAAATGTTTTATTTTTTATTAGTAATTATAAATTTCAAATTAATTTCCATTTATATTATGTCATCTTTATTTAATGTACTGAAATGTAATGAAATTTAATGTAATGAAAAATGTAATGAAATTAAAAATATAAAGTAAATTAGCATGTGAAGAAAAATTGTGATATTCTTATCGAGATGAAAAATGATGTAAAAAAACTGCATGCAAATGAACGTCGCCATAGGAAAGCCATCAATTATCGTCAATGGTTAAAACAATCACTTCCTTGTATATGTATTTTATATTGGCTGTATACATAATCAGTCCATTAATCGTTTAATTGATGCCTCAATCGCGCAACGTCTTTGATTGTTCTTATTATACATGCACAATACTGACTGACACACGAAAGTACTATACATAAAACAAAAGCGCATTAAACCACATGGAAATGCACACAGATGCATTTATAATTGCTTCGACTTCAATTATTATTTGAAAGCGAACGCATTTTTAGCAGTAACATCTATGTGTGAGTACTATTATGCATTTTATATAAACATATATAAAACATACATCAATGCTCGTGCACAATAATGAATTAAAAAGAAAAATAAATAAATAAAGAAAGAAAGAAGAGGTATACAATAATCACCATAATAATCATTATTGTTGTTGTTATTAGCATTGTGCATATAGGATGCACTATGTGTGTAACTGTGTGTGTGTGTGTGTTTGAACCAGGAACCGATCGACACAATTACACAGATAATACACATGAGAGGAGCGCATTTTCCACTATATGCTATAGTTCTATACCATAATGTGTTGATGCATGGGCATGTGCATATATGCAAGTATACATAAGAATTGGTAATGGTAATGGCGATAGTTGTAATTATTATGATCGAATGTGTGCGATATACAAAGCTCTGACACATTCAAACGAAGAGCTTTATTGCAATATATATATATTTTGTGCAAGTGTATGCGTTTTATTTGTGTGTATGGGTTGTTTAGGTCGATGAACTTGCTGTTTTATTAATACAAAACTTGGTGCCTTTGGATACGCTGCATTAAAGATAGATGCATAGTTCGGGATCAATGAGTCGTTGCAGTTGCATATTTTTTTTTACACACATAATACACACAAAGAGACAATTTTTTTCTTTTCTTTTTTGTATTTTTTTTTGAGAAATTTTTGGTTTAGTTTATATAGATCGTAATAATCGGTAATAATAATCCAATCTATCTTTTAATAACATTTCTAAATATTTTACAATTGTTTTAATTAAAAAAAAATTAAAAAGTATGTTGTTTTTCATTAATTTTTCAGCATTCCTTATTAATTATTATTAGTAATTTGTTTATTTATTTTTTTGTGCCGAAAGGTCACATAAATTAAAATTTTAAAATTGTTTTTTAAGTATTTGAATTTGTTTTAAATTTAAATTAAAAATAAAGTGTGAAAAATATTTGGTTTTTCTTCAATCAAAAATTGTAATTTGTTTAATTTTCTTTTGCCACTTTCAATTAAACATTTAAATTGATTTTTTCTCGTTTAAACTGAAAGCAACTCTAAATAAAATTAAAAAAAATATATTTTTCAATTATAACTTGGGTTTCTTTTTAATTGGAAAACGAAAATGGTAAACTGATTTTGTTTTCCATTACTTTTAAATCAATATTTTCAATTAGTTTAATTTTGTTATTTAGAAAGGACATTTTCAAGTTAACTTTAATTTTTATTCATTAAAAATTAAGCAAAACTGAATAAAATTTTTTTTTTTTTCAATTATATCTTAGATTTCTTTTTAATTAAAAAACGAAAATGTTAATCTTAATGTTTTGTTTTTCATTACTTTTAAATCAATATTTGCAATTTGTTTGATTTTGTTATGCGGGATGGACATAATTTTTTGTTTTTCATTTTCACAATAATTTTTAATTACCAAATTAACTTTCTATTACAACATGCTGCTTTTCTAATAAACTTCTAGTGGCATTTCTAGAAAACTTCTCTGAAAATAATAAAATGAAATATTTTACATTTTCCACCCATTTGATTAATTTTTAACGAATAAACTCTCCACGGTTCTTCCACTAAATGCCGTAATGAAAATTCGAATTTGTTTGATGTCGTCGGTGCAGCATGAATAATCTCCCGAAACATTTATTGCGGTTTAGAAATTCTCGCAACGAAAGTGAGCACAGATCTGAATTGCTTTGATCTAAATCTAAACTGTAAAAAAAGAAAAGAAAGAAAACAAATAAAACAAAAAAAAATGTATCGTAAAAAGCCAAGAGCAAATGTGCAGTAGAGGACGAAACGTTGCGGTTTTACTTTTTCGTCAACCGCAAGTGCAAAGGCGGAAAAACATTAGCTTGATGGCTGTAACGGTAATCCATACTCTTGAAGGTACCCGAAGTGCATAATAATAACTATATAGCAATTGTTTTAAATTTTAATTTTTGTTTGCAACATATGTATAACTAAATACCTACCTGCAATAATACAAAGAAAAGAGCACAAATTATTATATGCACGATGTATACACTTTGCTGCTGATTACCCGTGGCTTTTTGCTATGATTAGAAGTAATCAGCAGCACATACATACATAGTATTCGTCTTACTTACTTTCTTCGTGTAATTATCATTATCGTTGTTATTATTTTAAGTAGTAGAAATGGTTGAAGTTTATATTTAAGTGCTGCATCCTTAATTTTTCTTTTCTTTGCCTTGTGATGCTGTTGTGGACAAATATATAATAATAAGTACAAAAGTGGAAAAGTGCTCTTCTTATTGCACACTCTGATCATTAAGACTTAAGAAGTCGAAGAAGAAAAGAAAGGACGGAAAAAAATGATGGCGAAATTAGCTCTTCTAAGATGAGGTTAAAGTGGCAATGAATGTTTCAATAACCTTTTTCCGCTCCAGCGCGATATAATTGTTTAAGCGGTCGTTGTTGTTGTTGTTACTGGAAAATGCAATTGCAAGTGCACTTGCACACACGCACACACACACAGGCATAGAAAGGTGTGTTTCTGGATGCGAGCGTAATTACCTGTTGCACTAATAATAAGCGAGTCGTTCGCCGTTGATGGTGTGTGCGGTTTTTCTTCCTTGCGCTTATTCCGAGAGGAGGGTCGAGTTCAAGTTTGTTGCCGGAGCTTTCTCGGAACAGCGTTTGCACGAAGCTGAAATGTTTTTAGCTGATGGCTTCACGTTTGCTTGCCGCATAGATGAAGAAGAAGAAGATGAAGAAGAAGTGTGTGCGTGTGATGTGTAAAGACGATGCAAATAAATGGACTTTCGGGTAGGAAGGATGGCGTATATTTATAGCGATCTCCTTGTGCGGGTTATTTGCAGATTATCTCTTTGTTTCAAGTGCTTTTGTGCGCACTTGAAGAGCTTTTTTCGCTTGCTTTTGTACGAATGTGCCACTAATTATAGGCTTTTTCTACTTAAAAGCTCATTTAAAGTGAATAGTAATTATACTGTAAGGGTGCTGTTTATTTTTCCTTGTCATTCATTTTGCTTGAGTTTTTTTTTTAAATTTAATTTTTGTTTTTACGACAGTTTAAGACGAATGTCCTTAAGAAGTTAGTCATGAAATGAAATAAAAGAAATGGCGATTAGAATGTCACCACAATTGCATTGCCAACGGTTTAATTTGCCACGAATCAACTGTCTTTTGTTTAACATTAAATGTGTGAAATTTAAATTAATCCTTAGGTCGCTCTCGGTTTTTTTTTCTTTTCATTATTTTTTTTTTTGTAAGCCAAGGTTCGCAATTTGTTGAACAATTGTAAGGTTGTTCGTACAAGTCAATTAAAATTTAATTATCGTAAAAAAATTTATTAATTAATATTTTAGCATATCAATCAAATTAAATTCCTATAATTTTTTTTTTTTTTTAATTTACAATACACTTTTTTATTAATTTTTAAATTGGTGCAATTTTGCGCAATTTTATTTCTAGTTTTGATTATAAAATTCGTTACACTTATTAAGTAATGTTTAGACAATGCGTTTATTGTTTTTTTTTTATATTTAATTTATTTGTGTCTAATTTTTTTAGTCGATTTCGTTTGTTGAATTCGTGTGTTGTAAAACACAATGGATTATTATTTGATTTGCAATGTCCTAGATTTTATAATTCGTGAATTCGTTTTGCTTACTTTGTCGGTTCCCAAAAGTAAAAAATTTCAACAATACAGTTTCAGTTACTTGTTTTTTGTGTATACTATATTGTGTAGTATATTAAATAACGCACAATTTGTGCGGCATTTGATATTGCAAAATCCTACTGGGTTATTGTACTAGTAACGTTATTATTAAACATAGAAAAAGATCAACACCCGGAGCGGTTTTCGCCGCTGCTGCTGCTGTTGTTGTGTAAATTTTGTTCATGCAAACGGACAACGACGGCTTACATTATTTCAAAAGTGAAAATTTCAAATGATTTCTCGTTAAATAAAAAGCTTACAGGGAATATTTCGAAATGTGCATATAGAAAAGCAAAAAAAAAAAAAAACTATTGCCATTTATAGTGTTCTAAATAGTAAATAGTATAAAAATAATAGTATTAATATAGGAAAAGTGAAACCGTTTCTTCTTCTCTCATCTAATTAAGCGTTAAATTTCGTGTTAATTAAACTGCATCTGCATCTTTCCATTTCTTTTACAATTCGCAATCATGCTAATGAAGAAAATGTTGGTTTGAAATGAAACTAAGTCTGTCCATTTAATGAGAGTAAAATTGCCATTTGCGCTTCTGCTGCTGCGCTACTGTTTTACTGCCACTATTATTAATTATTTTTAATGGGAATTTTACTTTTCTTCGTTCTCTAAAGTTTTAGCAATAATAATGGCAAATTATTGCTTTGGCCTGTTGTTGTGAAAAAGGGAAACTACGGCTGTTAATATTTTTATTTTTAGTTAGCTGTAGTAAAAGTGGAGATGTTTTTTCTTTCTTTCAACTAATGGCAATTAATTTTTCTTTTTAAAACGATTAACGAATTGCAAACGGTATTGGAATCGTTTTCAATTTGAACCATGTGTGTATTTGTTCACTGTATGTACACCTCTATATGTATATACTGGTATATAGAATATAAATGTTTATGTATTGCTAACTATAGCCAAGCCGTTTATTCTTTCTGTGATGTATTGACCCACTTTCCAATTCAATAATCTCGTCTTTGAATCATTAGATACTGACTTTCTGAATATTATCTCGTGACAACATCTAAATCAGTGTCTTAACGATTCTCCTCTTGTTAGTTCATTTAATTTTTTCTTCTTTGCATAAATTAATTGCAAATTTTCTAAATTTTCTTCGGTTTTCAGCGATTTTGTTTTCCACTTTTTATTATTTAAATAAATAATTAAATTATTTAAATGAATAATTAAAAATTATTTAAATTGGAAAAAAAAATAATTTAATTTTGTTTGTTTTTATTCAAGGGAAAAATTAGATTTGCTTTCTAAACTTTAATATTCTTTTCTTAAATTTTATTCTATGTTTGTCAAATACAATGTTTGCTTGTAAAACTTGTGAAACAACAAAAACTGTTATTAAATATGCACAAAAGTGTAAAGAATGAAGAAACGCATTGTGTATGTAACGAAGTGCAATTTACGATTGCGTTGTACTTGCAATACCGTAATAAATAAGTAACAAATAAGCGAAGCAAAGCGCTTGGGATTAAAAATTTATGGCGTTGATTTTCGAATGCAAATTTGTCGATTTCTGTTTATTTTCCATACATCTATACATCAGACAAGAGAAGTTAACATGCAGCTTGCATATACTCGTAGTACTCTACTAAGTGCAATGCGTTTATGTGCATGCAAATAACTGCTTGAAATATGTGCATGTGTGTTGAGAGAGTTTTTCCCCATAAAAGGAGAACCGTCGGTGGTTGCCTCTAGGTGAAAGCAATAAGATGCAATTTGATGTAAAGTGCCTTCTCACGAGGAGCCAGCACACCATAGGTACACACCACTGAAATACTTTTCTACATCTGCTGCTGTTGCTGCTGCTTGCTGCACTCTTTTCTTAGTGCATGTACGCTTTATTCTACTCTTTATACGGAAAATGTCGGTTAGTGGCTATCTGCAAAATTACATAAACTGTAACACAAAAGACAGGTTAACCGATCTGAACTTCTGAAGTGAACTGATGATTACAGATAATGATTGCTTATTATTTTCCATAGATTAGTTATCTGGTTCAGTTTTGTAAATTTTTTTTTTTTTAATTAAATTTTGCAATTATTGGTTTTTAAAGTTTGATTTCTTTTGTTTTAGGAAACAGCGCCAAGTGCAGCATCAACAGATGACTTCGAAATGGGTCGTAACTCTAGAAGGTAAGACTTTTTAAAAATTAATTTAATAATTAATTTTACTTTTAAATTTAAAATTAAATGTTTTTTTTAAATGATTTTTAAAATATTAAAAGGAAAATCATAAATTTCAATGTCAAGCGAAATTAAATATTTATGAAAAAATTGATGGTCATTTAGATAGTTGAAATGTTAAAATTAATTTTTAAGTTATTCCGTTTTTTTTTTTTTCGTCATCGTAGTAACTCACTCACTTTGTGAATGAAAAATTATTATGAGATATGAGCATCTTTTTAACACCACGGATTTATCGAATCCGCATAATAAATAATAAGCTAAGAAGTGAAGTCGTTAAATTTGCTTATGCAACTTAAGCAATATTTCTCGCTCTACGTGATTTTCATAAACACCTGACGCTTTAGCAATTTTGCAATCGGTTTTTAATGAAAATCAGTTGCAAAATCAACTATCTAATTATCGTTTAAGTAGATACACAGTATACGATTTTATTTGTTAAGGGTGCGGATTTATTCCGGTAATGTGGGAATTTTTTTGAAGTCAATTATAATTAATGGGATATTCTGCGGTTGCTTTCGATATTCAATCTTTTGCAATCGAGCAATCGATATCAAAATTAAAGGTTGAACGATATGAAAATCTAGCATTTCCAGAAGGTCGTTTTGCTAATTTATTTGTTTATTTATTTTCTCCTGATTGTTTTCTTGTTAATGTAATTTAATTAAAAATTTTAATTAAAAAATAAATCAATAATAATTTTTCTCTTTTGAATTATTTTTTTTTTTTTGTAGAAAATTCAAAAGTAATTATGTTTTCACATTTCATTTGATTAAAAATCAATGAAATTGTGCTTAATATAAAAAACAATTAGCAGTTTGCTGACCTATTAATTCATAACCCTTTTTAATCAATAAGAAATTAGCATTTTAATTTACTTTATTTTCTCCTAAGTTAAACAATTTTTAAATTGATGGATTTTAAGTTTGCTTTTTGCATCACGAAAAGAGAATTGATTTGAAATTGAATGAAAATTAATTGCAGTGCGGTAAAAGTGAATTTGCAGTTCCGCACCAAGTAAATGCACAATTATTGAAACACAATTTTACTCGTAGCTCTTTGCAGTCCTTATTTAATAAAACGGTTTGTGTGCAACACACAGTTTTTGCCGCTTTTCCATTATCCGATCGTGCGGAACACCCTTTTTATTTATTATATTAAATTGCGCTTTGCCACTCGTTTTTGAAATTGTTATTTAACAGCAATCTGGAGCTAGAAAATAAGTGAAATAATTAAATGTTGCCTTCATTCGACCATAGTTCCAACATGCACACAGCATATAGAAAAGTGCGTGCTCAAACTATAGCTATAAAGTAAAAGTAAAGAGATTTTTTTTTCTTATATCAGTTATGCATATTAAAAAAATAAAGAGTGCGTGTGGCTTAATACGCATTTTATTTAAAAATCAAAAGCTCTGTTTGAATAAAAACGAAATTTTCTTTTTCCTTTTTTTTCCCTATTTAATATTCATTATTTTTTTATAATTTTTAATTAATTTATTTTAATTGGAAATTTATTTTTTATTTGTTGAAAAGGGAAGAGAAATTTCTTCAATTTTTTTTTGCTAGGTAAAAATACAAATGTAATGTTTGAATAAAAAGTTGTTACACTTTTTAACAAGAGAAAAGACATAAAAATGTTGTTAAAAAACCGTTTCTTGTGTAATTTTACATTCAACCTGTGTATGTATGTTGAAAGCAAACGCGCTGAAGTTATATTTAGCCATATCCCGTTCTTGGTAAGTACGTTGTCATGTTTATTAAATAAGTGGATAAAAAAGGAATCTAGACTGAATAATTTTAATCGAGCAACACACACACACACACACACACACACACACACACACACACACAGCGCATATATTTTTCATATATATAAAGAAGTGATATGTATATGGATGCTGCGTTCCTCCGGAGCAACCGTCAGAATCCATTCATGGGTCTAACAGACTGGAAAAACAACCGTATCTTCTCTCCTCTTGGCTCTTCTTATAATATATTCTTTTACTTTTGCATTGCTTCTTTGGCTTTTTACTCGTTATCTTTTGATTATTTCGCTTTTGCTTGTAGTATACGTTATATACGCTCCGCTGTTGATTTGTTGCCGTCCAGTCAACCGTTTCGAAATCTCGTTGTTCGTATAAATAAAATTTTAAAATGCAATTACCTATTCTACATTGCTTGTAAGAACATAAAACTAAAACTCCTCTTTTTATTCTATTGGCTTAAGAAATTTTATTTGAAGTTCTTTTTATTTGTTTTAAAAATATTTTTTGCAACTGTTAAAAAAGTACAATTAAAATTTAAAAAAAATGAAAATATGAAAAGAAGTTAGAGTAGCAAACTAATACAAAATTAAGCAAAAAGTTGATTAAAACAGATAATGGTTTTGAAGGAGACATACAGAGGCTAGGAGCTTCCTGAAAATGTTAATTACTTATTTATTCATATAGCTGTTAGGGTGAATATTAAGTGTTGCAATGCAAGTAGCAACGGATACGTTTCACGATATATTATTTTATATTATAATAACAATAATAAATTAATTTGCATTCTGAGATATGAGAGTTAGTTGCCGTCGTATAGAGCCGAAGAGATAAATCGTCGGCATAAATCTGGCTGTCATTGGTGGTTAGCAAGCAAGGTGTACAGGCTCTTATTATTATTATCATATATTATAAGAAAGAAAGAAAGAAATATCTATCCTCCATTTTCCAATATGCAATATGCAACTGCATTTGATTTTTATTTTAATTTTTCTTAAAAATTATCACCAATAATTCTTTCAGATTTCTCTGTTTTTGTTTTCTTTTATTTCATTTCTTTTTTTTTTTTTTTTTTTTTTAATTAATTTAAAGTGTAATAATCTTTGTTTAAATTAAAATGCATTATACTACAGGAATTTCTTAAGCAATATAATAAATCTAAAAGTGTATTTGTAATGCCTTTAATGGTAAAATAAAAAGAAAACAAAACGTTACTGAAACCGAATAAAAAAGTCAAATGTAGTAATAACTACACTAGACTAATAAATTCGTTCCGGATGCTTTTTCTCTACGCCTTTGAAATTTTGAAATTGAAATTTCAAATCCTTGTTTGACGCAATTGTTAATTTATTTGTTGTTATTTTTACTACTATTTCATTTTAAATTTGATATTGCTTTGTGTACACCTCTTTATGTATTTATTTTTTGTTTGTTTGTAATTTCTGTATTATATGTAACTCTTGAGTTTTGAGTCCTCGACGTTGACTCATTTCTATGTTACTGGCGAGTGAAAGTGGAATAAATTCGGTTGCGTTCAGTGGCGAAGAAGTATAGGTAGGAGCAAAAGAGAGACATGCACGCGGAACTTGTTAAAAAAGACGCGTATCGAATGAAGAAAGTGCACCTACGGGTGCACAAATAAAACCAGAAGCGACTAAATTGCCTTGCGGCGGGCTAATTTTTTTTTTGCATTGTGCATTGTCTTTGAAAAGTTTGCGTCCAGCCATTGTTTTCCACTAATAAATTAATTAGCCTTGCTGCGGAAAAGTACGTTGAATTTTTTTTATGACTGATTGTTATGCAGCAGCGTTTATCGATTTAAAATTAAGAAAGAAACATTTTCATAAAATAATTTAATGGTTTTTTAATCATTTTTTTTATTACGAAAAAAATAAAGTTGTAGAACCTTGATTTTTTTATTCCCAATAGGCATAATGTTGCAATATTAAACGTAATTTTTAAATATCCAAATGTCATTAATCGTTTTCAGTGGAATAACTGGAAGAAGAATGAATGTTAAAATTGCGAAATTGATTGCTGCAGGATATATTAATTATTTTTTTTTTCCAAATAAAAATATTGTAAAAGTTGTTCGTGTTTGTACAAAGCGAGGAATCCACTGGTTTCATGGTCATATTTATTTGTTCGTTAGCTATTAAATAACATTGCTGATTTTTGCGTATAGTTTTTTACAACTTGTTAATTTTTACGTGTAAATAATTTGCTATTTGATTTTTTCGTTTCTGTTAAAAAGCAAAGAAGAAAAAAATAATAAGTTTCTCACTTTTATTTTAGTTTCTTAAGTATAATATTGTGCATTTTACTTGTTAAACTGGCCTTCGATTTCGTCCGTGAAGTCACATCCCGAAGTTCCTCTTTTTAATTAGCTGTAATTTTTTTATAATTATTTTCCGTAATTGTTTCTGTCTGAAAATTTCAAAATATAAACTAAGAATAAAATAATTCATGACAACAAAAGTTTAGAAAGAACCAAATTATTTAAATGCGTTGAGTTGCATTGTAAAAATTTAAAAAAAAAAAGAGTTAATAGTTTGCTTATATTATACGTGGAAAAATAATAAACAATTACTTTTTAAACAAATTAAAAGGTCGTTTTCTCGGGTTTCCCATAAATCCCATTATTGTAATGAAATACTTTCAATAACCTTTTGCAAGTGCATATAACTGAAAAGTGCAATATTCTTATCGCTTCTATTGCAATCTCAAATTTGTCTTTTGTAATTTTTTACTTTTATGTTCAATTTTTATCTGTAATTTCAACTTCAGCATAAAGATTGTTTTTAAAAGAATTTAAAAATATTATGAAGCTACATTAATCGTCTTTTAAACCTGATAATATTATACAGTAATCGAAATAAACAATAATTTATAATTGCATTGCGCACTAGGAAATTATCTATTCGTGCTTTTAGCAACAAATAGCCATCGATTTTCATTGAAAATAAGATGCTTTAAATAGGTATTTAAAAGACTGCAGCGAATCGGTTTCAAATCGCTAGAAATTTCATTATTTTGCAATCAATTAATATTTATTTAGCGCATCGTCTTAACTTAATTTTATAAAAATGGTTTTTAGTATAAATGACAAAAAAAATCGATTTTAATTTAATTAAAAGAATAAAATAAAAATTGTTTATCATTGAATCATAAAGCAATATTTTATGGGCAAAAAAAGAGTAATTTTAAAAGAACGGATCAGTTTTATTTTCCTTCTCTCTTTCGGTTTTATTGATTTCGTAATTATAGTTGTAAAGTTTATGTAACACACGCTGTTAGACATTAAAACTTGCAATTAAAGTACGATGCTTTTAAATCTTGTAAGATGCGCGCTGTTAGAGATGAACTGATTTATACTCCCTTTTAGTTGCCATAGGTATAGTAAGTTACCCCTTTTACGTTTCTCGGGGGAGCTGCATAACAACGACAATTTGTTATTATGAAATTGACATAAATATGGGGTGACTAATGATAGGACGACCCCTAATTCGACAATCCCTAGAGAAGCGATATGTAAATTGCCTTTCTCTCCGATTGGGACAACCCCTTATGTTTTACATCCCTTAAGTATCTTCTCAGGCATTGTTCATTTGTCACTCTTGTTCAATTTTGTTTTCTGTGTCTGTTTTTTTTAATGTAGGATTTTTTTCTGCATTTAAATTACTCATTATGCAGTGACTTGATTATAAAATACAGTTGCTGATAATTACAAAACTTTCAATTTATTTGTTTCGCTGTGTATAATTAAGAAAAAAGTCACGTTAAGGTCAACTAAATCTATATTTATTGCATTTTTACTACTGCTGCTGCTGTTGTTAACGTTATTTAGCAATTGTTGTGTTCATTTTTAATTTGACAAAAACGTTAAATTGCTAAAGTTTTTAAAGGCTCTTAAAGGTTGAAGACTTAAAGAATGCATTAAGAATGAAGAAGTAACAGCAATCATTTTTGGAATGCAGAAAACTAACAATAATAATTGGAATTGTTGCCTGTAATGTGTTTACATAATAAGTAATGACTTGCTAGTAACTTTGGTTTATTGTTTAATCTAAAAATGATGTTTCTTTTTTTGTTACAGTTGTTGAAACTGTTATTATATATACTTTTTTAAAGGAAAAAAATAATTGCAAATTTATTTTTTCGAACCAAAAATATTATATACGGAAATAAAAGCAGTTGTCAGCTGGAAAGTAAAGTAAAATAAAATACTAAAAGTTCACTGTGGAAAATATAATTTTGCGCATTTCTCTTTTTGCGACATTAATAAATAATTTAATATGTTGTGATATTTATTTCAATTTTTATTAACATTTGAGCAATAAACATAAAATTTATATTTTCCGTAACTATTCGTAACAATTTCTACAGTCCATACAAAAGTTATAAACAATAAATATTAATTTATAGCTTTTGCTATTGTAATTTAAATTAAATGTAACGGAAATAATTGCTCTTGTTTTATGTTCTATATGGTTCTTAAAAGACTAATGTAAATCCTCAAAAATTGAAAAAAAAAAAAAAGTCGAAAAAGAAAACAATTTCCGCATTTTTTGGTTGTTGCTTCCTAAATATAGGTTTGTACCACAATTGCCTACAATTTGCTTCGGTGCAGATAAAACAAAAAACAATGCGTATGTTTCATTGACGAAATTAGAGACACGGAAAAGTGGAACATTCGGAGCGCAAAAAGGAAATACAAAAAAAAATAACTATCATTACCCACCGCTGCCACACAATGATAATAATAATAATATGAAAAGTTGTAAGTGTACTTCTCTGTATACTATATGTGAATCCTGAATATCTATGTAGTAGAAAATCATCCTGTAGATACATACTTTATTCGCAATTAATGTCTTTGTTAGGTTGTCTTTAGCTTCAATCTCTTTGTGCATTGTTTTCCGTCGCCTAGATTTTTTTTATTCATTATTATTGTGGTTATTATTATTATATGATTATTATTATATGCATTTAGATGCGTTTGTTTCTTCTCTAGCAGAGAAAAGTACTTATAAACATTCTTGGAGAAAAGAATGATGAATTTTCTTATCTTGATGTAACATTACAATTTATATTTTAAATTTCTAACATTAAATTTAAATTTGTTTATTTTCATTTTCATTTTTAAATTTTTTATTATTGAGATTTGAGAATTGTTTCCTTACTACTGGTGTTTAAAAAATAAAATAAAAATTTAAAATGTAAAATGAAGCAATTGAAAGTTCGGCTAAGATGGAGTAATGCAATTTCGAAATGTGAGCCAACCGGAAACGGTAAAAATCAATTTTAGTACTGTGCCTATTCTCTCTGTACAATTGTCGTTTGCATTTTATTAGATGCAATTTTATTGCCTGTCTGTCGTAGTACACTCTGTACATTTACCTATAGAATATGTATTTGTTTGCACTCTCCAAGTTGAAAGGAAATTGTTTTAACTGGGCCAACGAGTCCGAAACCTTAAAGAGCATTGTTTCATTTCGTTCAGAAATGTTATGCAATACGCGTTTGACCGACTTGGAATATAAATTGCTGTTGTTGCTGAATTCATTAACATAATTATTAATTTTTTTATATTTTTCTTTTTTCTATCGACAATTTGTACTTTTTTTTTTAATGGCAATAAGAACATTTATTTTCTTTCAATATTAAAAAATTAAAATAATTCATTTTTATTAGTTATTTTTACTTTTGTTTTCGGTGAAATTATTTATGTTCACTGTTTTTGGTTTTATGTGCTGCTGCTTTTTGAAATGTTTTTATTTTATTTCATGATTGTTAATTTTCCTTGTGGTCGGTGCAAAAGTGAGAGTCGAATATTACGATTTTGTATATCCGTCATGGTTTAAT
This sequence comes from Holobus sp. GC000080, assembly GCA_030556065.1. Taxonomy (NCBI): domain Eukaryota; kingdom Metazoa; phylum Arthropoda; class Insecta; order Coleoptera; family Staphylinidae; genus Holobus; species Holobus sp. GC000080. The sequence goes on from JASKGO010006528.1 coordinate 18,972, forward strand.
CATTAAGTGGATAATTGCATTTTCTTTATTGCAATGCAGTGTCTTTATTAATTTGGCAGTTGTGTAGTATTTCAATAAAAGTTTTCTCTAGTGAAAATAACAAGAAGTTAATTATATAATTAATTAATTTAATAAAACTAAGAGAAAATGCATATAAATGCTTTTCAATTTTCAAATTAAATTAAAGTTTGCTTAAAAGGAAAAACAAAAGTTTCTTATAGTATTTAATTTTAAAAAATCTGTATTTGCAGATTAAAAAAACAAAAATTGGCAAATATAAAGTCGTAAAATTTATTTATGACTTGTGAAAATCGCATTACCTATATGGTCGGAAATTGTTTGCAGCTGTGCCTATTGTAATTAGGAATTCCGCAGTTTTGCAATTATAGTTGTGGAAATTACATCCGGAATGTAATTCGAAAACAGATATTATCGTTTTTTTTTTTTTTAGTTTCTGTTTGCAGCTTAAACTTTTTAGTTTTTACCGTTTGCAAGTAAAAAATTTTTGAAATGCATTTTGAACTTACTCTATTTGAAATTAAATAAAATGGTTTATGATTCTTTGTGCCTGTAAATAATAAATTATTTTCAAAGTAAAAAATTAATAGCTAAACAATAATAAATTGCATTGAGTTTAGTTTAGTTTAAAAACGGTGTGAAGGAAATAAATTAAATGAATTAACTGTTCGTTCTAATTTCCAATAAATAATTAATTACGTATTGAATAAATCAACTTCTACTTTATAGGAAACTAAAAATAGGGTACCCACTTCTTCGCATTTTCCCATTGGTAAAGATTTGTCTATATGTATACTGATGAAGTAAGTATAGTAAATCCGTTCTTCGATTAGCATCGACATGCAAATTGCGACCGCTGATTAATTTATTACAATGGCGCGTTTCTCATTTTTATTTTTCAAACAAACTAACTCTCTTTATTAAACCAATAAGTACATTTGTTTAATTCAAAACGGGCTCGCCATAAATGTATTTATGCTACTTACACTTTCTACATTATATTATTTATATTTACAACAAACAACAACAACAGCAGGCAGCATTTAAATTCTTGTAGCGACTTATAGGTAACAGGGAAAAAGTACATAAAACAAGTCGTGTTTTATTGTGGCCGAGCGTAATTAATTTCCAGATTGGACCGATAGATAAATATGTATTTTACAAATGCACTGAGCACAAAGTACTCTATAAACAAGGAACTAAAAAGAAGTTTAAGTTTAAAGAATGAGAAGAAGAGAGATCGAATGTAGAAAAAATGTCGGTGAGCGAGTCAAAGTCGTGACTGAGTTGATCCACACTTGAGATTTGTAACTATACGGCGGATAGCCAGCCGAAGAAGTGAACAGCAGCAGCAGCAACAGTAACAGAAGAACTTCTTTCTTCGTACGAAATACGAATGTATAATAATATTCTTCTTTTTAACGGTAAAACCGTTACTCGCACTGACTCATCGCAATATAAGAATAATTTCGGTGCGGGGCAATATTGGCGACTCTTCTTCAATTTTCTTCTTTTGCTTCTTTTATATGCATCGTTATAATTTTTACTGCTTGAAAGAAAAATGTATTGTGCCGCCACACGCGAGAAGAAAACGGAAAATTAGCACTGTTGTAATAAAACACTAAAAAGGAGAAGAAGAAAAGAAGTTTGCGTCCGGGTCGCGAACTTTTGCAAAATGTGTTAACGACTTTTTATTGTAATTTGTATAAACTATATGTATGTGTACAAAGAGAGCGGTTTATTTGCGCTTGCGAAAACAGAAAAGATCTTTGCAAGAAGATTCTTATTTAATTAGCATTTACAGTGATATAAACACACGCATTATGAGCAATTTGCAATTTATTCTGCATATTTTCTCTTTTTCTTTCCCGTTTTTTCTCCTTTTTGTTGACGTTTGAATCGTAAATTGTTTAGATTATGAATAGTTTGAAGTTAAACAATTGCAATACGGCCTAGTTTAATAGTTTTACGGCTTCTGTATGCGTTTTTTTTTTTTCTGTTAAAAGCACTTCAACAGAAATTTGAGAAGATAGAAAAAAAGAAAAGTGTTACGCGACTTTTTTTTAATTAGGTTGTTCGGTTAATGGTTTATTACTGTAATGAATTTTACTACTGATGTAATTTGCGTTTTTTATAACGTGTGTCTGTGTTTTTTTTTTCTTTAAATTATTTGTATGGAAATACTGACGATGGGAATTGGGTCGTTAATGTTACCGAATTTTTCGTTTTTTTATTACTCTCTGAACAAATTATGCAATTAATTGTAGTAATTGTTTTTATGTGTTTTTATTCAGTGTTTTTTATAGATTTTTTTTTCTTCTGCATTTTATTTATGATTTTTCCATATTGAGGGCGTCTGGGTCTGCTGATTCATGATTCATTTCTTTGTTCTTTCTTTTTGGCAAATATTAATTTAGCAGCATCTTCTTTTGTGGACCTTTTTTGTGGTTTATTGGTCTTTGTAACTGTTTTTTTTTAGTTTATTAAAATTTTCCATTGTTTTAAAGTATTATTCTTTTGGTGTCAGTTTATTTTTAAACGTATTTGTTTGTAATGGTTGTTGATACTCGATGGAAAGCGAATTTAAAATTTGGTTTATCGTATTTTTGTTACTAACCCAAAAAGATTACGTGAAAAACAAGTATATAAAGGTTTCTTTGAAAAGTAGGAAGAGTTCAGTTTTTAGTTGCTTAAAAGTTGCGCAAGTGTTTCCAAGTTTTAACGACTTTTCCAAAGGCGCGCACTCGCTTAAAAGGTAATTTTTACAGAGAAAATTACTTCTTTTTAGATACTTATTTTTATTTTGTTTACCAGAAGTTAGTTTGTTATTTTTTTTTTTTACACAAAAATTAAAAAAGTAAATACTAAATATTATTTGAACCAGTTGCCAAATTGAAGTAATAAAAGTTTTTCCAAGGCTAAAACTTTTTAACAATTCTTGCGACGTGATTCGATTAAGGGAGAAAATTTACGATCACACATTTTGCCAATAAATCGAAAAAAAGATGTTTTCGTTAGTGGTTTTCTGCAACTTCTGAACATTTACAAGTATGACCATGAAAGCCACTTTTATCCCGGATTAAATCCCATTCAGGGATGCTGTGAATTGTGTGGACGCGTGCGAGGCCAAGGTTAGCTGTGACGTTCACTGCTTTTCCAAAGGGGTAGCTCCACAGATGCGCACAAACAAATCGAAGGGATGCTGAGCTAAAAATATTGTCCTTGGCCCTGTAGCAAAGGACAAAATCGATTTACTTTTAAATATTTTTTTCTATTTTCAACCATTTTGAATTTTGATTTTTTTTTTCAACTTTTATAAGTGTGGCATTATTTATTTATTTATAATTTATTTGGAAGATCTGCCTGCGACATTAAGATAGAGAAAATAAGAGAAAACGCATTGAAAAGTGTTTTGAACTTGTGCCATTTTCGTCGACCTAACCTTGCGCCATGAACCTACACCTTAGACGTGCCCAGTTTGTTATTACCATTATTGTTATTGTTATTATTATTATTATACATATTGCCAGCATAGTTCATTTAATGTTGTGCATGTTCGGTATAGATTATTATTTTATTAATAGTATTCGTCGTGTGTTAATGTGAGTTATATGGGCACGGGTGCAGCAGCAGCAATAGCCGAAGAAGAAGAAGAAGAAAAATCGCTTGTAACACCGCCGCGCGATGCTGATGATGATGACGATAATTTAAATAGTGGCGGCACTTTCTCCTACATCACACCACTTTCTCCGAGCTGCGCGCTTACTAATAATAATAATGGCTGTAATTATATTGCAATCATGACGGTGATAATAACGATCCGACGTTACAATCATAATGATAAGGTTGTCCTTTCTTTTTCTCTTTGGTAAACTTTAATGGTGGTCGTTACTTAAGCAGTAATTACTTTTCATTTGGAAATTTGTCAATTAATTCTTCTTTTTTTTTTTGCTTTTATATATAATTTTCTCTTGAATTTCTTATTCAAAATTATTATTCAAATTGCTTCGTTATAAAAAATCTTATAAAGTAATTGTTTTTTTTTCTAGGAGCTTCAAATACCATTTCTTTTAATAGTTTTTATTTCGTATTAAAATTAATAAAAAAAATCTATTCTTAAATTAACAGTCAAATACAAATAGTAATTTCCGTGATCATTATTTATTAAGTTAAATTTTATTAAAAATTTCGAATGCTATATTTTTTTTTTAGAACATTTTAATTTCATAATTTAGTTAAAATTAAAAATTATTTGCCAAATTAAAAAATATATTTTATAAAAAGGAACTTCGTTGATGATTTGAAATGAAATAATTAAGCAACAAGTAATCACAGTGATTTCTGCGTAAAACTGTTCTCCCCATTTGTTATTTATTCATATCCTATACATAGTAAGTCTATACTTAAAGCAAATAAACTATATACCTTTAGTTACACATACAGTATGTAAAATGCAGGCGCATATAATAAATGGTAACATTAATTACCGCAATTTGAAAGCGTTTAGATCTAATCTGGAAATTAGTTCGTGGAAATGCAATTTCTGCGGCGCCCACCTTTTTTTCTTAGCAAACTACAAACAAACGCTGCATAAAACTGCAACGGCTGCATTTTATAAATAACTAATTGCACTTTATAATATATAAATAAATATGGAAATAAATAATGTAGTAATTTTCCTCACTTTTACCACCATCGCAGATGCTTTGCCCATTTTAATATTTATGGTAATCGATGTGGTCGATGACAGTATTTGAATTTTCCATCGATTGCTTAGCTGTGTGTGACGTTTGCTTGCTTGGAGAAGTGTACTGTGCGTTATAGACGACGCCAAGTCGTCTACCCATCGATGTTGAGGATAATTTATATATCGCTGCTGTTTCTTTTCTCTACACCTATACACTTACGCACATACAGCACACATTTGAAGCACACACACACACACACACACAATTACGTGCATTTATAAATATTTCAAAACAATAATATAACGCGAGCGTAAATGCGAACAAGGGCAACGTCCTCGCACGCAACTTGTATTTATTTGTATGTATAGTTTTTCTTCCTATGTATTTTATAGCTGTTTTGATGTGGTTTACCATAGTGGTAAATAACCCTCGCGTGTCTTTAACCCCTTTGTATATATATACGTATGTAGCTATATTAGTTCCGCTGCCCCATTTTTTAAACAAAGTAAATTGCGTTTTCCAGTAAAGGCAACGAACTAAAAGGGGTACTTTTATCTTTTACATATACTAAAGGTTCTTATCTTTTATATAATTTCCTATTTTTGCAAATTTCGATTTAACTTTTTTTCTTCTTATTTTTATTATTTTCTTCTTATTTTTTTATTTTCTAAAAAAGTGTTTATTTTTCACAAAAAAAGTTATTTTTTAGTCATAAGAAAAGAGCAGTAAATGAGAAAAATTGCAGACGTTTGCATTGTGTACTTATTATAAATTATTGTAAGAGATAAACAAACAAAACAGGAAGACAGAAACGTATAAAGGCGAAGAATAAGAAGCACAAAATGAATGAAAAGTATGCCTAAATGGCTGTTTTGTTCGTCTTTCTTGCGTTTGTGTGTGTGTGTGTGTGTGTGTGTGTGTGTGTGTGTGTGTGTGTTTGTGTGTTTGTTTGTTTATATGTTGTTTGTGTTTTTATATGTAGTGGAGAGAAAGCTAAAGCTGTCCGCCGCTTGTGTCCTGTGTGGGTGCTTAATGTATTATTATTCTACTTATGATAGCGGGTACCTTTTATATATATTTACTATACCTCTATGTACTTCTTCTACATATTGCACTTTAAGTGTGCATACAATACACCCTCTTCGAGTGCATTAATATTCAAATCGAGTCGCCACTCCGAACTATTTATTTCATCGATTTTATTTGCTCTTTCTCTTCGAACGAGCGCTTATTTATTTATTTATTATTATTATGTCTATTACCATTTTCGTATTCTCTCAGTATGTATATGATATTATTGTGCATGTAGAGAGGTACAAAGTACGGACAATATGTGAATATATTTTGCATTTTTCAATTATGTAAATTATTATGTTCGGACAAAGAGTCGCTTTGTTCGTACAAATTGCTCCATTAAGGAATGGAATGGAATATGAAACTGTTAATTACCCGGCGCATTCACACTGCAAATGTATCATTTTCCTAATCGTGTCTTAAAATCTAAACGGAGGTTTAAATTTAAAAGGTTTTTCTATGTTAATTTTATTGTTTTTTCTTTTTTTTTTTTAATTTTAATCTTTATTAATGATATTTTTGCTTTTTTTTATATTTTATTTAAATTTGAATTAAAATTAAAAATGACAGAAAATGATTTATAAATTAATTGACATTAAAAATCAATAAAATTGAAACTTGTTTTTTGCATGTTGTTAAACTGCTTTAACGTGTTTTTACAATTCATAAAATGGATTTTTAATTAAAATTTAATTAACGCAGTGGTTTTCTATGTTTTTAATTTATTTAGGATTTTTGGTTTTATTTATTTAGTAGTTTAATTTATTTATTTAAAGGGTGCAGTAAGTAATGTTTAAGTAAAAAAGTGCTCTGCTTTATGTTTTGTAACTTATTATTATTAAAAAATAATAATAATTGGGTTTGTAGTTCTCAATGTTTTCAATGTTAAAATCTGTATCAATTTATTCCATCACTGCTATAATTATGTCTACTGCAACCATAAACAAGGTTATTTTTTTTGCAGTCTTACGCGGAATATAAATTCACTGATTAATCTTTTATATTGTTGCAATTATGAATTACTCTATCATTGTTTATTATTTATATGCATTTATTTAAAGAGAAAAAAAAGAGTAATAAGTACAACCGGAGTTAATAACAATAATGGAAAAAGTTTTATTACCAGCAACGGCGCACAAGTTATAAGAACCTTGGCGTTTTATTGTGCGAGTACACACACGAAAGTAATTACCATTGTTTCATTACGTTTTATTGAAAGCACCTTTAAAAAAAGTTCATTCTTGATCGATATAATGAATTAAAAAAAAAAAAAAAA
>JASKGO010006530.1:0-32588 GCA_030556065.1 Holobus sp. GC000080
AACACATTCATCCTAAAACTTATAAATTAAATGCATAAATTGAATATATACCATAATTAAATACATAAATTAAATATATAACAACATAATTAAATACTTAAATTAAATATATAACACTTGACTTAATCAACATAAAAACTTTTTTGACTATCAATTTAAATCCGAGTGTTAAAAATAAACATTTTAATAACTTTCAAAATTCAAGCCAAAAGAGATATAATATTTTTATTTGTTAAGTTTGGACCGTTTTATAAAAAATGAATTTCAATTCACTTGAATTATCAATTTTAGTTAAATAAAATGACAAAGGACTTAATTAATATTTATTTACTTAAAAATAACTTAAAAATATTATTTAGTCTTTAAACCTAAAAAACTTAATAAACAAATTAATAATTTTTCAGTTTAGAAAGTTTGCAGTTAAACCTTGCGAAAAAGGAACATTGTGAAAATCACCCCTAACATGTAGAGTAAAAGGGCGCGCACGCAATAAAAGGGACATTATAGAGATAGAGCGAGAGTCACCCCGGGCAAAGAAGTAATGATTTTTTGAACGCAATTAGGTTTGTTGGCGGGACATTTATTCAATATTATCCATAATGTTGTAACATTTGGCGAGTAGGAGGGGCGCCATCAACGGGCATTGTTTCCGACACGCGTGATTTTTTAAGAGAGGAGAGGCCCTGCGAAATGCAATTTGCGTAATTCGATAATCGTCAAAAGCAATTGACTGACAAACATTAACAGCGCGCGAACAACGGACGCACCATATGACGACACGACGACACAACGTAATATTTTCCGCATTCCTCGCTTCCTCGCTTCCTCGCGATCCTTGCACCCTTGTTGCACGTCGCACAAAGGCATAAACAACGCATATATTGATGCAGCATTGTGCACGCCGATGCGGTCCCCGAGTGCAAACAAGCCTTTTGTGCGTCGTCAACGACAATAACATCGACGTAAAAAAGAATCTAGGTGAGAACATTAGGGCCGGTTCGACGCTTTCGAACTGTGCGCCCAATAAGCGGAGCATAAATGAAGTCTCACGCTGAGGCTTTCCACAAATAACCACACAAAACTGTTGTCCAATGAGACAATAATTGTGCTCTCGCATAAAGAGCCACAGATCATCATTATCGTTTAACACCGCATTGTGCGTCGTCCAGGTATTCAAGGGGATGAATGTTGTGCCTCTCTCTACATGCGTCTCTATGTTATTATCCTCAATAGACTATACACTATCTATCTATAGTATAGGTACTCGAGCAAGGACTATAAGGTATATCCAATCTCTCTCTTTTTTTTCTTCCCTGAGCCGTGCCAAAAGCGGTGTCCTAATGCCGGTAATGATGATGCTGATGAATCCGATTTTCTAGATCATACTTTCACGAGCACAAAGGACTTATTATGAATAGCGTCGTGCAATGGATGGAAAAAGTAAAATGTGCGTAGGTAAGGGATGAATTACAAGTCATGCATGGCGAAGGACTAAGAGGTTTGTTTGTTTCCATCGGCCGTTGTTTTAATGCCCTCTAAGGCGCTTAAGTGCGACAGGTAGAAATTAAGGGGGCTGATTTGTCAGATCCTTTTTTCGGTAAGTGGCTCGATTCTAAGTTGCGATACATATGAATTGTCTCTATTAGGCCTCGTTTTTCCATCAACGTAATAGTTTTTTGATTATTGTGTACACTTAAATTAGGGCTTTTTCTTTACAAAGACCCCTTTCTAAGCTTTCTAAATGTGTCACCGAAATCAATTTTCCTCGTGATAAAATTGTTTCAGTGTTGTTTTTTGATGATTTTTTGAGAGATTAGAACGCTATTTGTGATTAATAAATTGTTATTTTCAAGTTAAAAAGACAATGTTACTAAATAACTTAAAATATAAAAAAAAAGTTGTAGCAATTTTCAACTTGAACTTTTTTAAATTACTATAGTTATTTAAGCAATTACAATTGAATAATTGAAATATTTAATTAACTATTTACACATACATATAGAAACCATAGTTCTGATCCCATTAAGGAATACCCTACGCAATTTATTAAATAATAATTTTTAATTTATATTTTATACCGATTTACAAAAGAATATTTTAGTAAAAGAAAACTGTCTGCTTTTCATTGCCCAGAATCAGTTAGAGCTTCCAAAAAAATAATTTCCTAAGTAAAAAGCGTAATTTACATACCCGAAATAGAACTTGTATTTGTTTAATTATTAACTTTTTGCCTTTTTACTTCATTTTTCTAATAAAAAGACACAAAAACTGTAAGCCTTGACATTTTGACCGTAAAAGTTATTGAGTTAAATACTGTATTATGCAAATTTTGCATTAATTATCACAAAATGAAGAAACCGAGTTTTATTTAATAAAAAAGGGATTTTGTTATCGTTTTTTTTTTTATAAATTTAAAATTTAAGTATTGATGAGAAAATAATAAATTACCAAAATGCATAAAACTTGCAAATAAGTTTAAATGAATAAAAATACTAAAGGTATAATTTAAAAACATAAAAACAGTAAAAATTACTGCAAATGGAAACAAAACAGAAAATACTATATTTCCTTTGCATTTTGTTTTTTATTATTTTAACAAAAGCGCTCATGAAACAACATTTTAACAATTGTGACAATAAAGCAAAAAAGTATTTTACCGAATATATTCCAGTGAAAGCAAAAATATTCAAACATTTTTATAAAATAATTGAACGATCACGCAATTTGTGTGAATTCAATATAAAATACATGTTGGCGAAAAGCTTTGCTTTTGCTCCGAAATGTGATTTTCTTTATTGAAAAATTGAAAACATTTTTAGCTTTGGTTATTTTGATCTAAACGCCGTATGAAATTCCCCATAATCGAATTGTGCGAAACGTTGCATTCGATTTATATTCAATTATACGGGAAATTTTTCGGCCCTCAAAAATTCGATTTGCATGTTTTAATTAAACAATAACACGAATCGAAAAAGTGCGGCCGGCCATTTTTTTTTTTGCTTGCTTGCTTGCCATAGAGTTTGATCGAATCGCTTTATTCCCGGGATATTGGTATATTTAATAAACATTACCAATTTAAATGTATACAAACAGCGAAACAGTTATATAATAAATGAAATAAAAAGCAACGATTGGTGTATATATGAATTTGTTGTGAATAGAGGAAATATATAATGTAAAGGGGTTGTTGCGAAATATAGTGAAATCGGGGTAATGATGTGACGTAATTGGTCGGTACGAGCGTAGATAACATTAGATATTAGCAAAAGGGTAATCAAAATGAACGTGTTTATTTTCACATTGTTAGAGCGAAGCAATAGAGAGAAACACACAATAACATTAAGTTTAAATCCCGATCCCATTCTCTCGGGGGGGATAACGACATAAGGGCATAACTAGTTTAGGGCGCACACCACCCGGGGCTAATCGGCGCCTCCATTCTATTGTTTACCAACTATTTCTCCTCTCTCGGCTCTCCGCCAGTTACTTTTCATCTTTTTGTTGCTTTCGCCCCTTATTGCACATATGTACTTTCTACATTTTACACAATCTTTTTTTAATTTAGTAATATTTATTAAATTTTTTACTTTCAAAATGTTTTTTTTTTATAATTTAACAGTTACTGTTCATTGTTTCTTTAATTGATTTAATTAATAGATTTATATATTTGTAAAAAAAGTTTAAATTTTAAAAGGTTTTTTTAATCGTTGCTTGTTAACAATTTTCTTTTGATAATATTATAATAACTATTTTGGTATTATTTTATTTTAATAATTTTGAAACTGAGATAATTTTATTATTTAATTGTTAGGCTTGACAATTAAACAAATTCATTTTGTAATGATTCTGTAAGTTTGACGACTAAATATTAAAACTACATGTACTTACAATTAAAATAACATTTCCTTATAACTATCAATGTTTGGGCCGTTGGTAACGCCAATAGCAACTCTTCGGGACCAAAGTTTGGTGACAAATTCAACTTATTAAAATTCACATAAAATTAAATTAATATCACATTATTAATAATACCTTTGGTATCAAAATTGATATAGATCCCATCACTTCTTGCAATCAGAACAAGAAAACTGAGGAAAACTGTTTTCAACACATAGTATATTAAAAATATTAATAAAATTATTGAAAAAGTTGACAATCTATAATTGTTATTAAATCCCTAAATAAATAGTTTACATTATAAGGGCTTAATTGAAAGTGGTAATGGATGCGTGATATTGTTGAAATAATTTAGAAATATTTCTTTTTTTGATTTAAAGAATATAAATAGTTTTAAAAGTACAAAATTGGCAATGGCCTTTTGAATTTTTTAGCAATTTTTAACCCATATGAGCCTTATAAGGATTAGTTTGTATGAAAACAGAGGGCGTAAATCATAATGTAAATTAAAATTAATGTAAATTGAGTAAAGACAATGACAACAACTCTGGTCTAATTATTATGTAACAGTTTTATCATATAAAAATGAAATCATGCTGAAATCTTAGAAATAATTATATTGAAATCCATGAAATTACTAAAGATGGAAATCAAATTAAACAAATTGTTCAGGTAAACCTGACCATATTGTATACAGTCCACACCTCCACACTCTACGATTATACGCGACAGAAAATAATTGTATAGTACCTATATAAAAGTAGATCTTAAAAGTCCGAAACAAAATAAATCAGTGTCAATCTGTCTGAACCTCAACCAGCACGACTTATCATTCGCCAACCCGCGAAATATTATTCCAACTCATCTTCGGACGGCAGCAGCCAAGATAGTGGTTGCATTGGGCTTCCTCTTCCTGAATATCCAACGCAAATAAAAAGAGTCCACTTTTATGAATTATTATTTTAATATAAAGGGCACTAACTTTATTCTATTATATTAGCAAAAAATATAATCATTTTTCAAATAACCTTTGGATTAATCAATTTTTTAACAGTAAACAGGAAATTACTTTTTATTCTTTTTAAATACTATTTTTCCGATTAAATATAGAATATAACTAACATCCAAAATTAGCTATTTCCAAGTTCAAAATGTTGAAACAGTTTTATATTTTACAAGGAATCTTATGTATCCAGGCTTCATCATTAATCCAGACATTCCTCTATTAAAAAACTTGCAGAAGCAAGGGTTGCTAATGGGCATGATTATAATTTTTGAATTTAAAAAATTAAAATTTTTATCGATTAGCAGCTTTTTATATTTAAAATATAAAATAAGACAAATTCTAATAATATACGGACGGAATTTTATATTTCAAATATTTCATAAAAAGCCAAAAATTAAATTTTAGAATTCAAAAACAAATAATTGAAATTGGTTACATTAATACCGATCACTTTATAAATATAACTATTTTTTCGGAAAACCACACAAAGAACCCCCCAAAAAAAAAAACTAATGAAAGCGAAAAAAACATATAACTTAAAGACGGAAACCAGGTAATCGAAGAAATGCTCCCCGCAAATAGTTTTTTGACAAAGGAAATGAGCTCATTACGAACACAACGAAAACGCCGGGCATGAAAAACTCCGCAACGGATACGCGACTAGATTCGAAAACAAAGCAAAACAAAAAAGCTTGAGTAATTGAAAGCGATTAGATTCCATATATGGATGAATTACAGCGCGAAAGAGAGCGAGAGAGAGAGAGAGAGAGAGAGAAAGAGAGTTGCAGAGTACATTTTGCGAAATTGTTTTCCTCCAATTACGCGCAATTATTCCTCTTTTGCCCTTAGATATGGACGTTCTCGTCGATTCGGTCGCCGGCCGCGCATTGTGCAGCCGATGCTCTCTTTAACTGGAAAATAATTCTTTTATGTGGCGCATAATTGAAAAGCATTCGATGCGAACAACATTGGAAAAATTCAGTTATTGATTGGCGCTTAATGAAACTGCTATTAATAAACAATAATATTCCAGTGTAGGTAGAGAGAAAGAGAGAGATAGCGGTATGCATCAGAGAGAGGAATAACCGATCGATGCGTATATAGTATGTATGCATGTAACAAAAATTAATTGCTTTTTATACACAAAGCGCTCGTTATTATTTTTCGTCGTTTGATGTTAAATGTGTATAGTCCGGGGGTGCGGTTTCGACCAATCATTGTCCGACATAATTCGATCAACTGCAATTTTTCCACCCAGAATACATATTCCGGTGCATTCCCGAGTTCATTCCTTTTTGCTTATCTCCGGTACCGATCGCGCTTATAATACGAAGAGATGCTTCGATAAGAGGCGAAGCACGTGCAAAAAGCAACATTTGTAAGGGCTGTTATTAAACTAATTTGTATTAAATAAAGTACTGTATAAGGATGGGCCAGATGTGGCGCAGCGGGTTAGTTTTTTTCACATTTTTATTTTATACCGAATATAAAGGGTTGAGACATTCTTTACGCACACACAAACACACACACACGAACAATGACAATTGCAATGTTTTTGCCTGTCATCACTCGTTAGGATTAGTGGCGTTGTGAACTCGTAACCGAAATTCGGTGCGAAAGCGCTCTCTCGAGATTGAGAGCTTCGACACTCCCGAACCGGCTTAGAATTTAGAATTTTTCGGTAATAGAGCTTAATGAATGGATTTCCTTTGGAGGACTTGAAAAGATCACTCTCGCCGGGGCTACTGTTGCGCGACACAATGTCGGTCATTGTATGGACGGTTTTACGGGGCGGGTCCACTTCAGTTCCGTATAATGGATATATTTACAGTATCTCTGCGGATCTTGGTGAATATCAAAAGGCGGCTTAAGCCGTTTTTGCGGTTTAAGGATGTTGTCCTGCTGCGTGGCCCGTGGCTTCGCCCCCTATATATACTACTCTCTCCAGAACAACGGATTTTCTTTTCGATATATATTGTTGACAAATGGATATATGAGGTCTTTACCAGATGTTTACATGAAATTGTAAACTTGATTTTTCTCTTTTCGACAAATCTCCTCTCTTGATGCCTCTTATACTTTTGTGTATGTACCCAGTACTGATTCTTGAAAGATTCTCGTTTGCAGTTTTTCACAGGAACTCTCTAATTGGTTTCAGATTATTCTACGTTCTATAAGGAATTCACATACGCTTTTGTTCACGTCGGAATTTTATTTTCCAATTCTCATATTATTCAATTACCAATGTGAAAATTTTAATTTCGGTAAAATCTGGCATTATTCAGATTGAAGATATTGGGATTTTTGACTGATAATTTGAATGGCCGAGACTTTTTTTATTTTCCGCCGACATGGTTTGGTAAATTTTGTCAATGCATCAGTCTATGCAGAAGTGTCATAACAATTTTAAAAGAAGCATAAGTAAAGACCTTCTCAGTAGAACAGATCAAACAAAAATGCCCCATGACACTTAATTCAAAAGTTATTTTACTTATAAAGTGTGGTTTTTAAGTGTAAATTGGTCAAAAATAATCGGCAATTTTAATTTTATTTAGTTATAAGTTATTCAATAATCCATTATAAGTTATAGCAAGTAACATTTTGTTGTTGTTGATGTGGGAAACAATTATTTTTACAAGTTTAATCTGAAATTCATTTGAAAAAAGCTTATAACAGGTCATTGATATGATTATATCCTAAATGTTACTTTTTTTATTAAAACAAAACTATATTAAGCAAATTAGTCACGAATTACTTATATTTAAATTCAAATGGAAGGATACAATTAAACAACATATAATTTTTGTTTTCCACTAAAGACTTTTTTATCTTTAAATTTGCTAAGAAATTGTTTGGTTTAGCAATTATCTACTGACTTTATTTCATCTTCTATAATTCTTATTCCAGATATTATGTTGCCAGACTTATTATTTTAAGGTTATTAACTTTATTATTTAACTTGTGTTATTTTAAAGGCTTTCTCAATTAATGAGAAATGGTAATGTTTATTTTTTCATAAAATATGCCGTCATTTTTTTCTCAAACTGTAATCAGGAACTTTCGAATTATCTGGTCATATAATTTTTAAAATAAAAATATAAAAAATAAGTCAATTTTCTTTTACTTTTATTTTGTATTAAATTTCTTTAATAATTGAAAAAAAAACATAATATTTTTTGAAATATTTAAAATAATCGTGATTTTCATAATTAAACAATTCTTTGGAAAATTTTCTTTAAAATAAAATAGAATTTCAAATTCCAAACAGCACAATTTCATTTCAGGCTTCAGCGAAAAAAAATATTAAAATGATTTAATTATTAGCAAACCTATATAAATATAACTCATTTTAATGAAAAAAGAAAATACGAAACTGGAAAGAAAAAAAATTACACGAAAAGAAAAGAGAGAATAGCGTAAAATTGAGGTGTGTAGAAAGGATCGCGGGAGGCATTGTCTGATGCGTGGGGGGCAGCGGAGGCAGCATCACCAGCAGCAGCAACACGGGCACAGCACATCAGCGAGAGAAACAGAGCAGCGAGCGAGCTGGCAAGCGCGAGTGGTGAGTCGAGTGGAGGAGGCGGCGGCGGGTCCAGGGGAAAATAAACGGTTTTTCTATGGCGGCGGCTGCTCCCATCTGGCGCTCTCTATATCTCGCGACTAATCTGATTAGGTACTCCATTTTTGAAGCGCCCCGCTCGCCAATTCAATTTAAAAGTCATTTGTACCATGCACCATGAATATTGTTAGCATCGTTAGTAATAATCATAATAATAATTTCATTTCGACGCTGAAAGAAGCGCTGCGAAAACCTAATATCGCGACGTTCGAGCTAAAAAGCGTACAAAAATCGCATTATATAACGCGATGATAAAACGGGCTCTCGCGGCCGTCTCCTCCATGGATATAATATACACCCACGCAAATCCGCGAGCGCACGATAAAAGAATTACGAAAGCAAAAGAAAGAAAAAAAATGGGGGAGGTAAAGGGCGCGTTCTCCTTTTCGCGCATCGCGCAAAACAACTAATTGGAAAAGTAATTATTACGCGAGGATACTATTTGGGCCACTTTAACGAACGGGGGGCTGCTCGCCGAGATGAGAGGTAGGCGAAAATGAGATTGGGATTGTTTTCTTTCGAATTTGCGCGCGTAAATATTGGAAAACCGATTTAATTTCCGGCAGCCCGGCCGCATGACTATGGTAATTAGCGCCAGGTGGAAGCCGCCCCCAGAACTAATCACGAATGCGACCGCAGTTAGACTCCATTATTTGCCCGACAACTGCTCTCTCGTTGATTGGTTTTGATTGGAAATTAATCGTCCATTACCTACACTTTTGCCTAATCGAAATTGCAAAATACCGGCGACCGAATTTTCAACCCTGGGATTGTTTTTTTTTTTAGTTTTCAAAATTTATCTTTTTTCTGTGAAAAAAAAACAAATGTAATTTAGTTCTATAATTAGTTCTATAATATTCTATAATTAACTGCGTTTGCTACATATAAACAACAGTTTAAAAAACAGGGTTCAACAGACATATAAAAAAATATACAGATACAGAATAGCAAAAGTATAAAAGGGTGTCGGGAGCCAGGTCGAAAAGAGGAAGAAAAGAAAATGAGAAAATGTTAATAAGTGAGTGCAAACAGAATAAACGAGACATCTAAACGTTGTATCGGCAATTAAGCGAGGGGTAAGTTTAGCGGCGTTCGGGGAGCAGAGCAGGCCACCCCGCTGCATCAACGGCAGCAAGCAGCGACGGCCTGAGTCGAACCGGTCTCTGCCATCGTCAACCCTTAACGGAGCAGATGCGGAATGGAGTCCATGATGGAATCGTTCAAGTTGCAATTGGCTCGGTCGGCGGCCCGCTCCACCTTCATTCCGCCCCAGGACAACTGTGCGTGCGTGCTCGAGCCGAGCCGGAATCAGTCTGTTGAGACCGCGCCATGGATTCGGAACGTTGCTGCGAGGACACGTCGGCTATGCTGAGTTTCGCCTCCGCCGGGGGCGGCCACAACAACAATAACAACAACAACAACGGTGCACTCGAAGTGAAACCGCTCATCCGGATGGTAGCCAGTCCGAATTCGGGGCCCCGTCACACTATCGATAACATATTAGGGATTGTGAGGAAGGACGAAGCCGGTGCCGATGGCAGGGAACGTGCAATCACCCCCGGAAACGGCGAAAGCGCCGGTAAGTTCATTTCCACAAAAATCTCTATATCTTTTTACGTTTTCCTCTTGATGTTTCTTTGCTATTTTTTTTTTTCACACGAATTTGTATTTTATTTTTTATTTTTGTGGATTGTTGCTTGGATTGAAATTTTGTTGTTACTTTGTTTTAACTTTTAAATTTACTGTGATTACCATTAGACAACAAAATACATTCTAAGTGTGCTTTTTATCATTTATTATAGTTTTAACTTCAAAAAGAGAAATATTTTTTAAATATTATTTCTTGTTCGTGTTTTGATTTCATTACCAATATTTGTTTTAAATATATATATTTTTTTTTTATCATTTTGATTTATAATACATAACTGTAATTATTTTAACTCCTTTTATAATTCCTAAACAAAAATTTGTTATAAATTTATTTTAAAAAAATCAATATATTAAAAAAAATATCAAAATATCCACAAAATTTATATTTTTATCAAATAATCGCATTTTTCCATCATTATAATAATTACTTGAATCAACAAACAAAACAAACAACAAGAATTTGTATCGAATTATTTTTTAAAGAAACTTTTGACGTCGGTAAAAGTTGCTTCAGAGATTCCCATTTATTATTTTTTGCCGCCATTCTTTCTAACGTAAAACGAGACATTTCAATTTGCAATAAATTTCTCCGGCAACCAACCAGAGGATTAATTAATTAAACGAATTAATTAAATGTTTGGTATAAACACCAATTACGGCAATTTGCATAACCCAGTCGAAAGATAACAGCATCGGTCAAACTAACTTCAAAGTTTATTGAGAGACAAAACAAATGATTTTCAATTCTATACTCCAAAGAAATAAAATATTTTTTTTTACAATAAGAAAAAACACTTAATAATTAATTGCCATTAGTTTAATCCGAACTTTATAACATGTAAATCCCTTTGTAGCTTTTTTTTTAGGAATATTTGTATAGATTATTATTGCCTTGTTCAGAAGTCGACTTGATCCGTATTTTAGCGACAGAATTTAATCCAATCGAAGAGAATCATTATAATTTCAGTTCGTTATTATAAAATATATCGACGTGTTCTTTATATTCGCTGTGTCAATCTTAAGTAATCCCGATTTGTGTAGAGATGTCATACACATGTTACAGTAATTCCCTTGTCTACATCTCTGATGGGTCCCGGGACGGGCACACACGCACGTCAAATTAGTCAGCTGTCAATATATGAGTCCTCTGTATATTTTTATCCATTCCTTCGGTATTCGTTGGGTTTTTACTTTTTTATTTTTGTGCAATTTTTCTTGATTGGATTATTGAAGTACGTTTAAATAAAATAAAAAATCTTGAAAAATTAAAAAAAAAATTCTTCACAATTTAAAAACTTTTGTTTAATTGTCTAAAACAATTTTCCCTTAGAATTGCAAACTTTTAGCTTTTAAAAAAAAAATTAGTGCAAATTAAAGTGTGTAAAATTTTGTATTGACAAATAAGCCGCATAATTAAGAAATCCAATTAAGCATTAGCACAGCAATTTTTTAATTACAAACAGCATTATACATGGAAAAGACTTTAATAAGAAAGTAATAGAAACTGGCAAATTAAAAAATTACCCGCTCTTAATGGGCGCTCGAATAAAAAAGGAAAAGAACAAGCGCAAAGCTGAAAGCATTTCGAGGCGGAGTTTAACAGTCACGATTTCGATCGAAGTAATGCAATTGGAATCAATTAGCGTTTCATATAGAGTGTGTAATAAATTAATTACCACTACACAAGAGCAAAAAAAAAAGCTGTGGTGAATGAAAGAGAAAGAAACGAGCGAGTTAATCAGACAGTAGTTTATAAGTGTGTTATAAAGATAAGTGATTCAGATAACGCCGAGCAACTACACAAGCACTTAATAATTCAAATTAACTAATAAAAAGTCTCACACGTTGAGTAGGTAGGTACGTGGAAGTAATTAATTAGCGCCGTAATTAATTATTGTGTAAAAATTAAGGTTCGCCAATGGGTAACAAGCGTTACGGTTTCCAATTATAGCAGCCCAGTATACTAACTACATGCCTGATATTTCGAAAACTGGCCACATTATCTTCGGGACCATCTTCGGTGCGCGTATACTTTTAACAAAGAGATCAACATTCCGGTCCATTAAAGATTGCCATTATGGAAAATTGCGTTCTGTCTTCTGTGCGCACGGATTAGATTGAAGAAAGCAGTGATCGAAGAGCAGATAATGCGGGACGCGCAAGCGACGATAGAAAAATCTGTTTTTCCGATTACACATCATACAGCTTTAAGTGATGTGGGCGTAAATCAGTGTATAACGATTGATGCATTAGTGAAACCATTCACGTCATCTTTAATCATCCAAAATGAAAACATCATCACACGTTAAGTGTTTTAATAATAATCTGAGTGGTGTTCCATTAATGGTCCCCTATTAACGTTCGACGTTTCTGTTCAGTCTTTATCACTTTTTTTTTTCGTCTTCTTCTTCTTCGCTTTTCTCGCAGCACCTCCGCCTTCCGCCTCCTCGTTTACTTCTTTTACACGTTTTGGCTGCTGCTTCGAAGAAAGCTCGCCGCATTTAAATTTATCACAATACAGGTAGACTGTTGTATACAGTGTTACAGAATATAAGTATTAAATTGATTATTTAATTAGCGAATTAAAGCGTTTTCGTGACTGTCGTGAATATGGTGCAGTTCGCATTTCGAGCAGATTTGCGATTACGAACTCGCAATAATAATTGTTAATTGCATTCTTGCATGCGCTCCAACCAATTATTGGGGCCGCCGCCGGCCGCCGTTTAGACAAACAGCGCGAAATTCGCGCCACCGATCGCTTTTACTATTATATATTTTATTGTTTTTCTTTTCTTTGCTTTTTTTTATGTTTGTCGTCGAGCTTATTGCGCGTACAAAAGAACTTTCGAACGGGAGACCACCTGGCGATAAAGAGCCATTAATTAACGCCCTTCGTGATCAAACAATAGCCTTCAATCAGGTTCCTTTACCACTTGCTTTTTTGTTCCG
This sequence comes from Holobus sp. GC000080, assembly GCA_030556065.1. Taxonomy (NCBI): domain Eukaryota; kingdom Metazoa; phylum Arthropoda; class Insecta; order Coleoptera; family Staphylinidae; genus Holobus; species Holobus sp. GC000080. The sequence continues at coordinate 13,122 of JASKGO010006530.1, forward strand.
ATAATTACCATTGTGGAAAGTGAAATACTTTTCATATATATACATACACACAACGAATTATAATAAGAGCTATTAATCATTTTAAGAGTAGTTTGATTGGTTTTATTTCTTTTTGATTTTTATTATTATTATTATTTCTTTTTTTTTTGTATTGATTTCATTCATATTTTTTTCGTTCTTTCTTTCATTGATAATTTGCATTATTTACTATTTAATAAAATCTTTTTTTTTTAAACTGTTGTTGCTGTTTTTATTTTTTGGAAGATACAATACCAAAAGTGAATAATTAAATAGTTTTAGATTGTTTAGTATTTTATTCTAAAAAAGAAATATTTTTATATTTTTTTTTTACATATGACAAAATTACTCTGTTTTCCGGCAGAGAAATTAAAAAAAAAGGGAGATTGCTTTATAGACCATTTACGGTCTTACTATTGAAAGTTAAGTTGGTTGATGATAAGGACTGCATTTTCCTCCCTAAATTTAGGTAGGCAAAATGACCACTGGCGAAGGTATATACAAAAGAAACCGAATTTTAAATATGAAAATCCCATCAATTTTTTTTTTAAAGCAGTGTTGTTAAATTCAATGATTTGTATGAGGAAACAAAGGCAAAACTAATATACAGAACTTTTCAAAAGATTAAGGAAACCCAAGTTTTCGGGGGGAACTTCCGGTCAAAACTACTTATTTTTTGTATCAATTTTATTGCTTATAAAGGCTTTAAAGGAAAACTGTAAATACGAGTATAATAAATACACTTTGTAAAACTTAGATATCTTTTGTATGATCCAGAATTATGATTTTAAGATTTTAATGATTGGAAAGATCGAAAATTCAAGCTATTAACAAAATTTCCTAAATTCAGTATTTTAAGAACTAAAAATAATAATAAAGAGCTGGTTTTGGTAAGAGATTAAAGAATTTTTACAGTCATGACAAGAAAAAAAAATTGAAATCTTATATTTTCGGAAATTACGAGTATAAGGATAGATCTACAAAATTCAAAAACTTTGGTCTCCATAGTCATAAACTTTTGCATAGCATTGTAATTTACTTGAATACCTTGTTATTTAATTCTGCCCATCTAAAGAATGTTGTTACATTTTCCTCCATCGGTTAAATTAATTGTATTTACCATTTAGGTGATTTAGATTTAGATAAAAGACAATTACAAGTGTTCTTACTTATTGCAACGAAATTTGATATTCTCACTTAAACTTTACGAAAATGGCAGATTATTTCCTTACCTTTTTCATTAGAGACAAAGAGGTATTTAAACTCGCGTCAAATTTACCAGGGAAAAGAAATTAATCCGTTGCCTAAATAGAAACAACTTTAATAAATTTGTCATCGAAAAATCAAAATTTTTTAACAAAAAATAATGTCCGTTTTCGTTAATTATACTTATTTGACAATATTATTTATGCGGTAAATTTCGTTACTTAAAGTTCTTTTGACATATATGTTGTTAAATTGACTCCAGAAATTAGAATGCCAAAACAGAAACGACCCTTTTTGAATATATTTTATTTTAGAGTTTCTTACCTTTTTAATAAGCAAAAATAAAAATAAACCATTAATTTTTGCAATTATAAAAATATAATGCAATTGCAATTCATCCGAATAAACGCAAGGAATTGTTCCAATAATAAATAAATCATTAAAAAATAATCTAAAAATAAAACCATTCGAGATCTTGATTAATAGTTGGAAATCGTGCAGTTTGCATTCAAAACGAGAAAAAGAACTCATTTAAAAATAAAACCGTTTGATTAAGTAATGAAATAATTCTCAAACATAATTGGATTTTTATAGCCGGTAATAGCAGCGCACTATATTTATCCGCGTCACGATTATTAAAAAAGCGCACTTGCATGTTTAGGGTAGTTTTATTAATAAATGTCGTGGCGGAGCTGGCGGCGGCGCAACGGTGCAGCAGCAGCAGCAGCAGCCTATATGCAATGCCGCTGCAGCTTTCAAACCATTTTACCTATATATTTACAGATTAATAAGACCGATATTATTGCGCGCAAATTTTATATTTTCACAAAACCAAACCAAATAAAAAGCAACCCCATAACGCAATAGTTGGTACCATTTTTCGCTACTGGAGACTAATATATATTTTATATAGAAAATATTGACCCAATTCAGACTCGTTTCTTATCGCGATCATTGATTACACGCCAGAGCCCTAAAAGCACGCACAAGGAATGTCGGTTGGCATAATTGGTAGAATCACACCTGTCCCATGACGGTAATCAAACGCATGGACAATACAAACAATGCCCACGAACAACCCCCAAAGCTCTTTAATATGATGTAACGCGCTATCACTGCGAACCATCTGAAGCTCTCCGTGTGTGTCGCATAATAGCACCAATTTCTGATGCTTTTGTGTGTTTCACTTTTTCATTTTATTTTCATATATACTTATATTTTAATTTCTTTCGCTCCGCGCTTGTATAGATCTGTATATTTATTTATGTATTTACCATCATATACACATTTGTAACGAACGATATAATAAGTTGTATAGTTGTGTGTATCATGGTATAATCTCGCTCACTTACAACTGAAATCCATTTCGAAAAAGACGTTGCTTAGCGCGTAAATATATTATCGAGGCATCTTAATTGAGCGTGACTTGCACACTTGTCAAACTTCGAACGCTAATTTATTCAAGATATACGTTCGTAGGTATAGGCAGGTTTGGTGTGCCGTGTGTGTTACCCGCAAACGAAATGGCTGTGCAGCTACTTTACTTAAATTGCGTTTGTGCGTTTGTTTTGGACTGCTCGAGGGATCGGACTAAATGGAGCCTATTAGGGCTATTGCCGCAAATGTATTTACTGGACTTAATTAAATAAGCTACATAATTAATGCATAATTTATCGCTCCATTATTCCTCCCCACAGACACTATATATACTGTGCAGTTTAAGTTTTTTTCTTTAGTTGTCCATTGGGAATGCACTAAACTACTAAAGGGTTGCATAGTATTTTGTTATAATTTATTGATTCTGTTGTATTTTACGTTCTTATTTTATTCTGATTGTCGAAAAATGTTGTAAAGTTATAATGGACTACCATTTTAGCTTTATTTAATATTTGTAACGCTTTCTTACTTCCGGTTTTAGCGGAAACGTAAAATTTTTAATGATTTGTGAAGTTATACACTTTTTGATTTTTTTTTTTTGAAAATTCTATGAAAATTCAATCAATGAAACTGCATCCGATCGATTCAAAATTGTTATCCTTGGTTTCGCTACTAACCATCATGAAAATTTCACTTTTCCATAAAACCAATATCTTCTGAAATAATTAAATTTTGTTGAAATTAGCAAATCAATTAGTTAAATGCAATTCATCAAATTTTCGAATCATTTTCTACAGATTACAATTTTTATTTCAGTCAATTTCATTGGGATAAATTCTGTCAAATTTTGGGAAAATGGTCAAAACAAGTTAATTGCAATTTATTCGATTTTCGAACCACATCGGTAGTTTATAATTTTTTTTTTTAAGTCAATTTCATTGAGATAATTTTTGACTAAATTTTGGCATACAATCAAAATAATAGTTAAAAGCAAATTATCAAATTTTTGAAGCTCTTTTTTATTTAATGCAGATTGTGATTGTTTTTTTAGTCCATTTCTTTTTTGTGAGCTGTGGCGAAGCTACTTCAACAAAACAAAACAAATCGTATCTCTCTATGAGTTATAAAACCCAAATTTTGGCAACAAAATCAAATAAATGTAAAAAATCGCAAAAAACACCTTAATTTTTCTAAAATTTTCCCATGATTAAAAAAATGTATCTATACACTTGTTATGTTAAAAAAACTCAATAGTTTATGCTGTATCTTGCTAAAGCGGAAATTGGAAAATTTAATTTCCCCTTCAACATTACCGTAGCCAAATTTCAATTTGTTAACATAAGAATTCTAAAAATAATGAGGCTACCACAATATTTTGACACCCAGTATAATAAATGAAGTAACTAATATTTTAAACTCGCCATAAGAAAAATCTATTAAAACTGAAATACGTAAATCTAAATTTCAGGCGAAGGAAGTTGTAATTCGAACGACGGAGTATCAGAACTGCGATACGGCAAAGGCACAGGGAGCGGCTCGGAAGACGAGGGTGGCCCGGCCGGTCTCAGCGAGGGTGACAATTGTAAAAAGAAGCATCGACGCAATCGCACCACCTTCACCACTTACCAGCTGCACGAATTGGAACGAGCCTTCGAGAAGAGCCACTATCCTGACGTCTACAGCCGAGAGGAACTAGCCATGAAAGTTAATTTACCGGAAGTCAGAGTTCAGGTACGTGTCTGCTCAAGCCCTTTCCAAATTAATTCTTATCTACTAAGAAATTATACACCCCTCCTTCTTTTATATAAATAAATTCAATTGCCATCTTGTAACGATTGCTTTAAAGTTTAAACTCAAAGTGAAATACAATTTTTTTAATTTTTAGCAAAGCTTTTTGAATATTCAATTTCTTAAACTAAAAAAAAAAAAATAAGCTTTTTTATTTTCTATTTTAACAAGAAGGACCCTTAAATTCTATAAAAAGAGCCTAATTTTTATAATTTACTGTTATTACTCATACAATATGAACAAGGAACATTAAAAGATGGCACACGCCACACGCGAAACTAGCAGAGAAAGCAAAAAAGCGGAAAAGCCGGAAACCGAAAAGTCACGAAAAGACTAATTTACGAGCAAACTGAACAACAGTGGAGAACAGAAAAAAAATTATCGACAAACAATAAAAATCGGTTTCTCTTTCGACGATATCTGATACTCGTACCTAACTAGTAACTACGTAGTATAACCCCGTATAAGGAAAGTCTATTGAGAAGGGGGAAATTCGCAGTTAAACAGGGTCGCTATTAACAGTTTACATTAAATTAGCTCGAGTAACGGCAAATGCCAGCGTAACACAGCAACAACAACGAGCCAAAGACGTTTTACGCTCCACTAATTTTCATTGCCACATCGCGTGCGCCGCCGCCAACCCCCGTATCGCCATTGCCGCATTTAATCGGCCGCCAATCTCGCTCTAACTACTCGTAGTCAGCATATAAAATTACCGACACACTTAATTTAACTATCAATTTCACTTATTATATAGCGTAGTTAAAATGCCACCCCCTTCAAGCCCCTCGCGCGCTTCTTGCACCACTGTATTACCTGCACTGAACTGATATGTAATAACCCTTTGTACAAACATGCGGAGAGTGCTGTGCGATGCATTAACAGTAATTCAGTACATCAGTACACGGCTTTGACGATAATTACGCTCTTATGTGTAAGTCTCTTATTGGGAAGTGAGTGCCAGTCGCGGGGGCCGCCTCAGCGGCAATTGCGCCTCGCGCATACACACTGCGAAACGATTCGCATTATTAGCCGCGTCAATCTTGACGCCGGATCAACCCTGTAATCCGATTGTTTCGTTAGTTGGGACGCGCACGCTTTATTAAGGTGCCTCCCCAAACAAATTGACATTTATCTTGGATCGATCGCATTTATTATTACGGCGAAATTTTCTCTGCTCTGCACTTGCCCGATCGTGCACATGGCGATGTAAGCTGAAGCCTGAAATACAGGGTTGTCAGGAATATCCAATATTTTAAATTTTTAATCAGGCAAATTTAAATTTACATATTATTCTAAAAAATAAAATTATAAAACAGAAAAAGAGAGTTTTGTTATTACTTACTGGATTTCAGTAAGAACAAATCGCATGTATGGGTGTGGGTTACACGAACGGGCGTTACTTTAACTGTAAATATATGAAAATGAAAGAAAAGTTATTTTCCGGCGAGTCGGCCTCGAGCCACGTGCACGTACGCTACACGTGCAAATAAATAAAATGACGTGCAGGGTTGTGTGGGTGAACTATGTGTAGTTAGGTATACTATGCCCCTGCCCTGCTGAAAACGAGGCAATTGGTTATTGCGTGCAATTCAAAAACGGAAATTTAATTTAAACTTTCTGATTTCTTCCTTTACGTTTTCCCAGCCGGTTTTGAGCACACAGAGTTTAACTTCGCTCTTTTATCCGTTCTCACACATTCTACATGTATGCGGGCGTTTTCACGCCCCACAATATTTTTTCCGTTACTTGTGTTTCTGGCATTTGTTGTATTAGGAAATTATGTGTTTGTTTTTGATATTATGATTACCACGTTTACTATTACTATATTATTTTTGTTGAATAGTTTTTTTTTTCAATATACAGGGTTTATAAAATACAGAAATATAGAAGTGGTCTAGAATTTTCTGATCAAACGTTATATTGGGGAAAATTTGATTTATATAAAAGTTGTTGGACTAATAATTTTTTTCTTTTATTTAAATTTAAATTACTTATGTACGAGTATGTCTCAATAAGCAGTCACAACTATATTTTGTTCTGGTTTCTGCTACTAAAACTAAAAAGTGATCGAAAATTTTATTTTTGTTTGAAGTAAAATAAGATTAGATAGTCATCATGCCTTTTGATTTCATTTAATTAATTTACTATAATAAATAAATAAATTTTCTAATCCTATTTAAGATTGGAAAACAATCGGAAAATAATTATTATTTACTTACTTTTCGAGAATAGTTACATAAAAAGATAATAAAGTATTTTATACTGAAAACTTTGTTTAAAATCAATAATTCTTTTAAGAAATGCGCTGTTTAATTAAATAATTTGTTAAAGAATATAAAAAATGTTAAAACTATACAATTTAAATTAATTCAATAGGATCCAATTCCTGAGACATAAAAGAGCACATTTTTTTAATAGAAAAACTGCTTAAATAAGGGTTTTATATTTTTTAAATTTTCAAATCTGATAAACAAGTTTCTAAAATTTTGGAATCTCACTACAATGTGTTGATAATTTTTTTCACATATTGAAATTATTGCGTGAGAGTTTATTAGATCTTGGCCGGAAAAATTAAATTAAAAAAGAAACTATAAAATTTTAGAACAAAAATTTACAATTTATATTTCGTGGAAATCCTTATTTTGTATTTTTTCTTGATTTAAAAAAGTGATTAGAACGAATCAAAATATCCTTACACATTGTGTGAAAAGTATGTTGATATACTTGTTACCTAAATAACTATTGTTTTTTGTTTGTTAAAAAATAACACTTGAACTATGAACGATAGAAAATGTTTCTATTAAAGCATTTTTATTAACATAAAGTTCTTAATCACAACTATAAAAATTATATCTTTTAAATACATCCAGTATATTTAATTAAATAAAATTCAAAAACAAAAAACGCGTATAAAATAAGCTGAAAAATTATATGCGATCAGCCATAAAGAAACAGTGGTCATTAAATAACGTCAACTTGCGGAAGGAAATACAAGAACATGTTAATAAATTCGCTTTAAGTTCACAGCTATAATCACGCTAAATAACTCATATAAACGAAATACGCATAAATAACAATTATAAAAAAAAAATTGCACAGCGGTGGGAAATAAGAAGGCGAACATTAATAGGGGTAGTTTATCAAGCTCGAGATGGAACAATGCGTAACGAGCAGCAATACGTAGCGTAGTACGTAGTAGGTATATAAGTTATAGTATGTGTTGTGCTGTCGTGCGTTGCGTGCGTGCAGGACAATCTAGGACTGTTTAGTCGGCAGTAAAATTAATTTATCTTACTTATTATTATTTGGTAGTGGTAGGCACACATATAACATAGATATATTGGCAATGGTGGTAACTCGACTCCGGCCGTCGGTTCGCATAATTAACGAGCGCACACGTAGCTGGCACCACCGAGACATAAAAAAGGCTACCGACAACCACCGCCAGCCTATCACCACTATACCGAACTCGACTCATTTCTGACTACCCTTTACCGGCTGAACATATTGTCAGCACATACAATCATCGTCGGTACAGTAGTACAGGACGATGTGAGAGTGTGCGGCGCGTGATTGCTAATAAATGGCAGGAAATAAGGGTCCTCGTGTGTGCGTCTCGAGCCACTGATAAAATAATTCCGAATGTCGTGTCTAATAATGAACCAGTTCGCTGGATCACGCAACTATTAGCTACCCCCCTTCCTTTTAATACGCGCTCCACGAGCTTTTCATACAAAGCTCTACTGGGTATACTGTACCTACCTCAGCAAAGCGACGTGCACTTAATCAACCTTTAATTATTGACGACTTAACGCGTTATATGCCAGCTGCTTATAATCACTTCTTCGGGTATCTGTTACCACTCATCTAAAGTTCCAAAGTTGTGGTTCTATTTGTGTTGCAAGCTACTTCAAATAAATTGTTATCTTATGCATTTATTTCTGTCACAATAAAAATTGATTTTTGTTAGAATAAAACAAAGATTCCAGAAAGAATCGGACTTGCTCTAACTGAAAATAAACAGATCAATAAGTATTTGATAGAGAGAATTTGAAAAAGATTAATCCGAAATATGTTTCATGTTCTTGAACATTATTTTGTTAGATGTTTAAAAGCTCCCCATAAAAATCAATTACGCCGTCTGCCTCAAATTATGGATTGCCAAGATTACTTCAATATTTTTTTTTTAACTTAAATAATAAAAAGTTATTCAAAAATTTTAAAGTTCATAATTTACATCAAATACGAACGAATTTTGTTGCCGCTTTGTTAACAGCACCGCGGTTTAATTTTTTCATACTTATGCTGAAATTAAATTGTAAAATTTCATTGCGCTGGTCACAAGTCAGTTTCTTGGTTCTTCGGTTTCTTTTCAGTTTTTATGTATTTAAGTCATAACAAACTGCTTAAATTTGTGTTGAGCAGAAAATACTATACTTAATTATTAAATGTAGCATTGTTTTTCAAAATGGAATAATTAAAAGCCTCTAAGTTTATTTATCTTTGTTGAAAAGATTTGAAAAGAAATGTATGCCATAATTTGGGACAGACGGAGTATAGTTTAATCACTTGCATGAAGTAAGTCAAAATTATCTTCGTTTGGTAAAACTTATTTTAGAATCCTTAAACTATTCTATCACTTCGATTTTGAATCAAATAAAATTATTCCAAGGTATAATTAGGATTATTTTGCAACAAAATTTGTAGTTTAATTAAATTCACTTCTAAAACTGAAAAAATGGGTTAAAATATATTAAAATGTGTTGAAATGAAAGTCAGTATTCTATATTCTAATTCAGTAGAGTAAGAAAACTGTACTTTACATAGATGGGTAGAATACTTCATATTTTAAAAACTTTGATCAAAATTTATCACTATCCTTTCAAATTAACTTCAGAGAACGCTGTAAAGTGTACACTTAACAACATTTCAAAATTTGCTTGAATGATAAAAAATTAAAATTTCATAACAAACGATTAATAAAAGAACATATATTGTATGATGAAAAACAGAAAATATTTTGGATTTTTATTTTCGTTTGCAAATTTTGAAAAATAAATTTGAAATTTACAAAGACGTTGCAAAAAAGCGAAAACATTCATAAAATTTCAATTTAAAACAATTTAGCATCCAATTAAACTTTCTTTGAAAGTGAATTTAATAAAACTACTAGTTATCAAACTTTAAAGTAATCAAGTACTAAATTTTGATTTCCGCATAGGTAAAATGGCCACTCGAATAATCGGTTTAACTTGAATGATTTGGCCCTTTGGAGAGCACATTGTTTATTATATAGAATTAGCGATAAAGGAAAATGTAGTTTTCCAGTTGAATGGGGCTAATATGTGAACTTTGGCACGTGTTAAATACCTTGATTAACTGTAATCGAAGTACTGTATGCTTACATCTACATACGTATAGTATACTACGTACATCTACAGCATACACATAGAGTTGCGTTTGACGTCGGCCGACCAAGAGAGGCCAAAGACGAAAAAGGGTTGATTGATTGATTAATAGGCTGTGTGCGTAAACGTACAGATGTTTAGAGGACGGAAGTGCGCGTGCACTTGACACTTCCGGGAAACCCTTGGCCAGTCCTAGATGGGCCCAGTGTCATAATACACGGCGGTGTAGGTCTGTAATATATGTAGACTATATGGAAGAGGGCTATCGCGTGATGAGATCTCTTCATCCCTGTTATATGGTGCGACGCGCCACCTTTCGCCACGCCACCCCCGCTTAATTGTGTTTATGCGCCAGCAAAGTGCTTTCCGTCCTCAAATGCAAATTTTAACCTCGTTAAATCTAAAGCGGCCTAGCAAGTTTAAATCATCAATGGTTAATTAATCTTCAATTTATTCACTTTGCCCTTAACGAATTTAACACTCAATTTAGCGCGGTTATTAATGAAATCTTTAATGAGAACGGTGCACCTTTTCAGGCACCGAGCATAGCACTCATTTCATTCGAAGGACGCGAGGGCGCTAACTTTATATGTTCATATAGCAAACCACCCTCTCGCTCTCGCTCTCGACTGTTCGAGTATACGCCGCCGACAACGACTGTTTTTGCGGGAAGTTAATAAAATTATTATGGCTGCATGAGAAACGAGCATGTGCCTAACTGTCGCTGTAATAATAGAGACGTAAATTGAATCATTAGGTGCGTTTAACGCGATGATTGCTCCTTTTTTCCGCCTCCATCTATCTTCCGGCAATTCCAGACCCATTGTAAGGGCTTAGACACGCTAAATCGACCTTATGGCCGTAAAAAGTAAGCGGCGGCGGCGGCGGCGGCGCTGCTGCTGCTGTTGCTGCCGACACAAGCCGCTACGTATACACATCACATCATCCATCCCCAGCCACGGCAGATACACACTTACCACTTCATTACGTCCATTGTGGCAGGGGAGCCGAGAGCAAACGTCGATTCGCTCTCATTCTTCGCACCCCCTTATTTCGCGCGCGTAACACACATCATTTGTCTTGAGAAAAACCAAGCTCCATTTTCCGACAAACGAATTTTCCGGGTGGTCGCCCCACGCCGCCGCATCTGCTCGTTCCCATCAAAAGCACTTTTTAGGGCGCCCTCGCAGCTCCAGCCAAAATCATCCACCCCTCGCTCTCGCATTCCGCCGCGCATACCTAACCACTCCGCAGCCGTTATTGTAATCGTTACTTAATGTTACTTAAATTTGTTTTATCGCCGTTTATCGATCAACTCGTAACTGTATTTAGATGTAGAGAACTAGAAAGGGACGTTTCGAGTATGTTTTATTGTTTGTTAGCACTTTGTTCACCCCGAACGGCCCCGTATAATAGCGCCATTGTTGCATCTATTGTCCAATATTCGATGGCTCTTGTAATTGTAAAAATCAACCCTTTTCTATAAAAGCAAGAACTCAAGAAGAGTGTACAAGCAAGAGTACCTTTAAATTCAGTAATATGTCGAAGGTCTTTGTTGCCGCTTTTGTGCTCCTTGAGCATGTGTGCGTTATGATGCGTTTGTGTTGTTCGTGCGCTAACATGTTTTGTGAAAAAGCGTAGATTAGGTTAGACGTCGCTGTTGCAAAGATCTAGATTGAGCTTATTTGCTTGTTTGCTTGCGGTTGGTGAAGCTCCATTATGCTGCGAAATTGTTGGAACTGCGTCGCGAAGTCTGCCGTTGACAAGTTGCAGAGAGTCTCAGCAGGCCTCCGGGAACAAGGAGCCCCAAAATTGCCGACCTTTGTTCCCTCCTTCACGACTCTCGGCCCTAACCAAATAAATTAAATCACTTTATGCAAATACCGACGCGCCAAGACGGGATCCATTGACGAAAAGCTACCATCTAGAACGTCCTCTTGTGCCGCCCTAATTGCTTAATGGCGAAATAGAGTCCCGAGGTGATGCGCACTATCCGCGACGCTCCAAATCAACAATCGCTCCTCAATTTCGCCGATAATCCCATTACGGTCTAAACGCTGACAAAAGCTCTTACATTTTGGCTACCATTCGGAAGCTATTGCACAATAGATGGCGTCCGCACTAATCCGCTTGATCCTCTTGTACAAGAGACGAATATGCAGTGAAAGGTCTCCAGTACTATATTATTATCAATGGCCAATTATTGTAATGCGTGCAATGTATATCCGATTAGTTAAGAGATCCTTCTCGTCTTTTGTGCTCCGGCGCAATCTTTCAAGCGGTTTCGTCTTACTTCCAGTATATCGCGTTACGCGTCTTTCGCCGCCGCCCCTTTTGCTCTCTGCCGCGTCTGTACGGATGTCGTCATAATACCCTGACAAAGCCTTTCAAAACTTGTCGCTGGCTGTTGCCGTCGGTTGCGTCATAATGAAGGCAATTACGGGAAAAATTGTTACCACCCTGCTTAAGGTTTCTGCATGCGTGGACGCACCTCAAAAGACACTCGAAGTGTATGTGTACACTTGGGTCCCATTGATTTCGCATTCACGCTTATTGATTGTTCAAAGGGTTGCTTTTGGACAGATGTCGAAGTCTAAATTAATCATTACTGACACCAACGATGTTGCAGTCCTTTGTGAATTAAGGGGTGACACAATGTGTAATGTTTTCTAAATTACAAACGCGATTTGATTACCATTTAATTGAGTTATTATTTTTGATTTATCGTTCGCGCACTGCTTTTAAATCTTGTTTCTTTTCATGTTTGCATTTGTACGGGCTTTTAAAGATTTTAAAGGATAATATTTCACGGACATTCAAAGTGCTTATAGTTCTAAAACTCAAATCATTTCTTCTTTTTTTTATGGATCGTAATTCAAACGTCATAAGGTTTTGTAACTACAAATATTTTAATTCTATTTAAAGAAGTTTTTATTAAAGATTTCGAAACATTGTCTGAAGTTGACCATACCCACAGATATTTATAAATAAAAAAAAATTCTAAAAGTTACAACACCAACAATAAATATGTGTTCAGGAAACACAAAAATAGAAAAAGCTGGGAAAAAAGTATGTAGTTTGTACTGAATTTAGTGATTCAACAAAATAGGGGTTGTTTTGTAGTGCAGTTACATTATCGTTATATGCGCGACTATATCGAAGAGTGGTAATGGAAAAAAAGAATCCCTGTTTGTTGGCAGTAGAGTCAATTTTGATAATAACCGGTGTTACGACAAGCGAGTTAATAGTGCTTATTACCCGTCCGGTGCTTTGTGGGGGTGACAGAACCCACCAAATAAATTGGCAGTTACACACATCAACGTCATCGCGGCTTTCTTTGTGCCGCCGGCGACTAATAATCCTCCCCATCTCTGCGTAATTTGCCTGAACCGTGTCCTGCACGTGTCTTGCGATTGTTTAAAACTTGTTTCTTGTTATTTTCCCCAAATGGAATCGAGCCGGTGGTCGGCAGAAGGCTTTTCGCTCGATGTGCATGTTGCATCCGTCCCCAGGCTCCCGTTTAATGCAAACTAATAATTGAATTCTCTCTGCTTGTACACTACAACTATTTGCCCATACCGTTCTTCCTATTTACATAATAGGTATGATTTGTAATTACAATATTTAATTAGGTTTATGGCCCCCAATCTGTATAATGTGCCGTGACAAAGCTATAATTTAATAATTTGTTGAAATGTTTTGATTTAAAGTGTATAGCGCCAATCAAAAAAAAATATTATCATAAAAAATCTTATAAAAAATACTGTGTGTCACAATAGTATCATTTTACTACAAGAAATTACAATGTAAAGTTTTTTATATGAATAAACTATGAAGCTCAATAATTAATTCAAGAGGCAATTTAAAACGTTTTGCAACATTGCATTTAACAGGAAGTACTACACTCCTAGTTGCAAATGTCAAAATTGGCAATGACAGTAAATGTTGCTTAGTTTCATTAGTTTCATAAAACCAAATCATCAAAAATATGTTAACCTCATGTTAACTTAATTTGAAGGTTGTAGCTAAGCAATAAAAAGTTAAAAAACCGAAATGAACTTAAAAATGAAGCAATTTTTGAATTAAGTAAGAAATTATTATGAAATTATTAGCAAACATTGAATTACCCTGTATGAGTAGATAAGAAATAAAAGTCGTAGGGAATATCGGTTAGTTTTGGGCTAAAATAAAGTATAGAAATAAAATTTAACTTCACCCTTGAGTTGCCTAAAGAAAACAGTTCCACTGGGAAAACCCGAGGCGCTCGAAAATTGGTTCTGAACTGATGCATTAATTGACAATTTGACGTCATTCTTCGTCCGTAGCTAATGGCAACGGAGAAAGAAGAGAGAACGAGTAAAGCTTTCACAAATTGAGCCGATAAATCGAATGAACACACAAGCGCACAGAAAAAGAGTACACAATTCAGCAAACTTTCCATATCCACACACACACACACACACACACGCACATTCATACATATAAATAGGGAAAACTTATTCGACAATCGCTGATCCAGCATCTGCAACAATTTAATATCGCGCGACTTACAGTAAACGAGCGGAACCAGATGAAACTCGCGGAAAATATATTCGTTGTATATAGTATAGTGCCATGCGCTTGGTTCGCGTCCCCCGCTTGCGGCTCCAGGCGATCCAATATTAAATTTGTCTTCATTTTGATACTTAATTATTTTCTGGCGGCCTTTGTCAAAGTCAAAGCTCCATTAATGGCGCCGTAATTAAAGATATTTTAATTAATTCCGACTGCGCTCATCTTCCTGCCGCCGCCACCGCCGCTGTACACGGCGAACATCCCTCTCCTCCTCCTCCTCCTTCTCCACCGCGCCAATATTTGTTATTTGTTTATGGCAATCGATACAAGCATAAAACATCACTTAGGGTGTTTTTAGGCGTAATCGCCTTAAGCAACGGCATTCGCTCATTAATCACCTCTCTTGTTTACACCGGAACAGGTATGGTTTCAAAATCGAAGAGCCAAATGGCGGCGCCAGGAGAAAATGGAGGCGGCCAGATTGGGACTGAGCGAATACCACGCCGTGTCGACGCTCAGTCGGGCGGCCGGCTCCAGTTTGGCCTTACCGATGGACCCGTGGCTGTCGCCGCCGCTCCTCTCGGCACTGCCAGGATTCCTCAGCCATCCGCAGACCGGCTACCCGAGCTATTTGACGCCGCCGGTGCCCGGCGACCACCACACCAGACATCCCCCGATGGCCCACTCGAACAACCCGCCGCCTCCGTCGCCCGACATGCGAAGCACATCGATAGCAGCGCTGCGCCTCAAAGCCAAAGAGCACGTGGAGAACATCACCAAAGGGTTACAAATGGTCTAATTCGTAAATGTAAATGTACATATTAATTAATATACTTACCATGTGTGACCCGCAAGACTTGTAAATACTCAATGTACTATAGTTAAGAAACAACAACTTAATCCTCCCCCTCATCAAATGACTTTCTATATTGATAAACAACTAATATGAATAAAAAAAAAAAGAAAAACAGAAAAAGGAAAGTGTAATTAAACGATATAATATATTATATGATAAGAGAGCGAGAATTAGGTACCTAAAAAATTTTTGTGCAAACGAGACGTAGTAATTTATTATTATATCGATTCAAATTGTGTTAATATGATTATGATTATTATTATTATTATTACTAATCGAGTGTAATTAATTGATAACTTAATTGTACTATATTATTGTGTACGGTATAATTAATTGTTTCCTTTTAGAGCTGTGAATTTTTGTAAATAAACGACACGAAGATATGATGAAACTATCGCAAACAAAAGTTTAATAAAAGAGTGCAGTTTAGTTAATTCTGCGCTCTGTGAGGAGATCAAAGGGCTCTTCAGTTTTAATTCCACTTTAGAGGCGGCGGCGGCGGCAACGGCTGACGTTCTCTTTGCCACCCCCCTAAAGCCACCGACCGGCTCCACGATTGACGACTCTTCACGGCCGAAGCAATAAAATGCTAATGCGTGTTTGTCGTCGCTAATCAGTCGATGGTGGAGAGTGAGGGTTGCACGTGCACTAATTTCGGCCTCCACTTCGCACAAACTAACTCCTCCTCACACTTTACTCGTATCTTCTATATTCTCACCCTTAGCCTTTCTATTAGTTAGCTACATCTTCCATCGATAGACTTCAGTATTTGTTGCTAAATAACTACAGCAAATGGTAAATATTTGTTTTTTATTTCGATTTTCATTTAGTGGTTTTTAATTTTTAATTTGCGAGTTATTGATAATGTTGATGTTTTTTATAAAAATTATATTACAACATTAAAAATATGTAAACAAGACAAAAAAATCCATGAATAAAAATTTAAAAACTTATACAGGGTTGACAAAAAGTATGTAGACCAATTTCTTTTTCAGTTTACTCGATGAAAAATTAAATAGGGTTTTTTTAAAGTCCAAGTCAAATTGCTTTAATAGTTTTGAGGTTTTTACATGTTTCTAAATGCTGGAACATCGTTTCTTTAAAATTCTAAAAATGAATTACTTTTAATTTAAAGTCAAAGTTGAATGAACTAAATGTTACTGTTTTCGAAATATGTTTAACAATAAGTTATAAAAGTAAATTTTAAATGCTTCGATTTAGAAAACAGATAACTTTAGAGAAATTTTGGTTTCTACCACTTCGACTATAAATTATCAATGATTTTATTTTTGGAATAAAATGCAAGGTACTCTAAACTTAATATAAAATTAAATTCGTTTATCACCGATTTTTGAGACACCCTGTAAATTTTGATTCTCTTAAAAATTGTTATGATGAATATGAAACATAAAACCACAACTTTAGCTTTGGAAATAATCAACAATTTTAATACTTTCGGTATATCCTGTATAATAACGAAATAATTTAAGTGGTAACAAAATGAATTATTAAGCTTATTTTGCAATTAAATTACAGGATCATTCAAAAGTTCTGTTCGAATGCTCGACAAATGTCGTTTCCTAATTCTAAAAACACTTTTCTAGATTGATTAATTCAGAAAATAAAGATTTTTTTAATTTCATGCCAACAATGCGAAGGTAGAATTTTTTATATGACAAAAAAAATGAAAATTGCAAGTGAAATTAAGTGATGGTTAGGTTAGTTCCTTATAAAAAAAATAATAAGAAAAGTTATATTATTTTTGTCAGTGGATTTTGCAAACAATTTTTAAACATTTGGTAGTCAACAAAAAAACATTCCAAAATTAACTTTCAAAATGGTGATTATTATTATTATTATAAACAAAAATTTATCAAATCTTATTCTGCGTAAAATATTTTTTTTATTTAAAATTTATTTTAAAGTAAGAGACTTTAAAATAAAATTTTCTTAATCCTGTTTAAATTAAGAGCTAATAATAACTAATTGATGAGTAATTTCTGTGTACCTTGTATAAATAATTTATTATAATTAATTAATTTGTAGTATTCTTAACAATTAAATAGTTTTCAATAATTCACCTGCAATAAAATAAAATCAACATACGAGTACCTAAACAAGAATATAATTAAAATAGAAAAATTGCTTTTTGTAAATGATATAAAAATATATTTCAGACCTATAAATAAAAATGTAATAATTAATAACCCAATTAACCAAAAAGAAACAAAACATTTCCAAAAAAAATATTCCAACACAAACAATGAGAACATATAGATAGAAGCAATTATTTTATTTTCCTAATTCAAATTTAATATTCCACAGCAAAACTAGTAATTATCCGTAATTAGTTCGTATTTGTTAATGAAAATAATTACTTTAATAACACTTTATCGTTATAAAGAAGAAATACGCGTAGCACAAGCACTAATGGCATAACTTAATTAAAAACACGTCTGAAAGTATTGTTTTTTCGTCTCCGTTATAAAAGAAATCTAATTGCTAATTCAGTTGGTTCGCACAAAGGAACGCGCGCGCTTACAAAAAAGAAAAGTTTACGTTGTACCTTCATTGCAGCCCTTTTAAAAATACCGTAACATTTATGCATAATTAACACCCGCTATTATTTAATATAACAGTCCATTCTATTCCACGAGTATACTGTACGCTTAATAATAAGTAGAAATAAAAAACATCGATTTAACACTTTTTTAATACATCAGTTTCAAAAAGTAATGATTTAATAATTTATAAAATCGACGGACGCTATTTATTTGCCATCGATTTGTTTGCAGTGTGGCATTACAAATTTTATGGCTTAACAAATACTAAAATATTCAACCGGACCGTTAATTATCCTACGTTGATAAGCATCTTGTTAATGGGTTGTCCTTTATCCTGATCGTTTAATGTGTCATTACGGAATGCGATAACAAACTGGGGCCGCTAATTTGTGAGGTAATTAAGGATTATCGACTTATTTGTTCTTATATTTTGTTTTCTTTTACAGACTGATACCGAAAGCTAAATTTTAATAATATTATTACTAGCTTTTTAATATCCCCAGTGTTTGTTTTGTTGAAAGAAAACGAAAAGAGGAAAAAACAACGGATGAATGGAGAAGAAAGAATCACGTATAGCGTTATAAGGGACAATTTAAGAGGAATAAGGGCTCCGAGGACTTTTGATTGAACGTTGGAATTGAAATTAACCCGAGTGAAGAAGAAGTTCTTTGAAGCGTTCGTTTCTTGAGCCACTTATTGGTACGCTCGATCGCTTTGTTAAATTATTATCAGATGTAGCGAATCGGCCTCCGAAGGGTGTAGAAAGAGGGGCAATTATCGAATGGTTGGACGGTTTGGAAACAGTCTGATTAAAAAGTTGGAGAGCGAAGGGAAACACGAGGACCAAATCGAGCGCAAAACCAATAAAGTAATAATTGAGAAAGAGAGTTAATTAACGCACCCGTTACGTTCACAATCGCACATTGATACAAACACATGCACACTCTGATGTACAGATACCAAAAAAGAGAAATCTCTTCGTGTTTTTTTTTATCTAGTTCGCCTTAACAGTGATTAATAACGAAATTAATTGTTTTGATTGTAGACAGTTGTGGGGACAGAAAATCAATAATTACGGTTACTCAATTAAAATTTCTTTTTGTCTCGTAATAAATTCTTTTAGAATCGACAATTTTTCGGGATGCTTTGATTAAAAGTTCACAACAGGAATATTTATTATTAGCCGGATGTTTCCAGAAACGAATATTATTTGTTAGATGAAAAACCAAATGTGTTATACAGGGAGCCCCAACAAATGGAATCCAGTGGGAATAACCTGAAATCTACAAATTTTAAGAAAAATCCCTGAGAAAGGTTAATTTTTGTTGTTAGGGGAACATCTTTTGGAATATTTCGTTATGGTGCAACTGTCGCCCCCTGCACCCCCCCCACCCCACGGTCCCCTACTTAAAAATCTTAAATATGGTGGGTCGAGTGACCACTCATTTTAAAGAGAATACTTTTTCGCTAGCTATAAAACTTTCCATTATTGAAATTTTTATGGACAACTTTACAACCTTTGGCTAACCAATTATCAATACAGGGTGATTGATTTAAACCATACCCTAACGAGTTTGAAGCTCCCATTAGAGTTATGGATTTGAAAATTTGGTTATAGCCATATCTTAACCGGAAGAATCTTTTAAAAATATTTTCAAGACGGCGGCACTTCCGGGTACACCGGAAGTCGTTA
>JASKGO010006532.1:0-46501 GCA_030556065.1 Holobus sp. GC000080
TAAGTCATAGCAGGGCATTCGATGTCTTGAGAATGGATGCTGGGGAGTAGTCGGGATAGGGCGCGCAGTGGGTAAGACGCCTTGGTCTTCGTTGCATTCAGCATTCACAATTGAGACATGGGATGGATGTCTATATATGTTACCATTTTTTTTACCTTCAGGTCATTAATTAGACAACATTAACCCTTTCATTCCTATAAAATTGACTATGGGCCAGTTGATACTGTAGATAGGAAAATACGTGTAAAAAAAGTACAGGTAAACTCCCTATGTATAGTCTCATTTGGCACACACGGTATATTTTTATGTGTAGCTCATTAAAATCCTGGAATTCTTAATTAACGATGACATAAAAACCCAAAACAAAACAAAAAACTAACAAAAAGAGTAGAGATGAGAAGAGCGGAAATGCGGAAATTTTAAGATAGAGATTTCTAGAATTTGCATTAAAAACGTGTTTAGGGGTGCGTGGATACACAGAGAAAGGTACGTTGTACAAATACAGAGGATAATGAATCGCGTCCTTGCCATGGTTAATCCTGCAAACGAGCAGGACTACACTATAAAGGATCTCAGAGGCAGTACTTGTATTTGCCCCAGTGGCCGAACGAAAGCGTTCAAAAAGATTCCGAGGTGATAACAAGCTTTGCACGTGTACCTTTCGTGCTTTGAGGGGAAATACCTTCAACCACCGCCGTTTAAACGACACTGCTTATATATTTATATTCGGATACTGATGCTGATTATCTGCCCCTTCTATAACTGTCCCATTTGCAAAGTTCCCAGTGCTTTATTTGCAAATTCCCACAACATATTCTGTTATTAAAAATTTAATATTAATTAATTATTTTACTTTTTTAAAGACTACATTTATTTATTTTGACTCATTATATTTTCGTAAGTGAAAAACGAATAGTTTTTTTTTTAATAATATGAAGAAACAAAGTTTTTTTATACTTTTAAAATTTGCAACATAGCAATAATTAGAAGCTTGCAAATAAACAAGAGTTAGCTTCTTTAAACGAAACTACTACCTGCAATAATAAATTTGCACGAATTAAAGGAATTTTCATTTAGCTGCAATAATTTACGGGTTGCACACTTAACGGGGTGCACGGTGCAAAAAATAATTACCTTACTTAAAGAAATTAATTACTCTTTAAATTGGAAATCGCACTTGAAAATCCGCTTAAAATGATTAAATTGTTCTTTATACATAATTTCCATTGCGAAATCTTTGTGCATCGGACCTTTTTCATGCTCGTTCTTTTCCCTTTCTGCTCGAACATGTGCAGCCCTTTGATATTACCCACTCGCAGATAAATCCAATTTATTTCGGAGATGTGTTAGTCGAAAAGTTTAAATTAAGTCAACGTGGGATCCTTTAGAACAACATGCGTTGCTCGTACTTTCAAAAATTAACTTTCGCCAAAGTACTTTGCGGAAAATTGCAGAAATTATTGCATTTGATTCTACATTGATTTGCAATTTTTTTATTCATTTTTTTTTTCATGCGGAAAATAGATCAAACTGTTTTTTGGTTATCTTTTCAAGTAAAACTTTATAAAGCTGTTTATGGAGGAATATAAATACAGATATAGCATCATATAACTTCAAACGGACTGTAAAGTGGCTGTAAATTTAAATCCTCCAACTTGCATCTGTAACGGTAATTTATTCCTAGTTTGCGATAAAATGGAATTTCGGAGAGCCTAAAAGGACGTTAACGTCCGAATTCCTAACTTTATATGTGCCAACTAATTAAATTGGGATACATTTAAATAATTAAACATTTAATTAGCCGCATTGGCCAATAATTATGAATATTTTTTAATTTATAAATTCAAAAAAGTTTTACGAAAAAGGAAAATAAATAAAATGTGAAAACAAAATTGCAAAATGAACAATTCTCACAATGATTGTGTCACAAAAACCGTAAAAATTAACTTTACTATCCAATAATTACAATTTTTTTTTAATCAAAAATACAAAAAGTTTTTAGTGCAAAAAAAAAGAAGAAAATAAATAAATTAGATGTAAAAAACGAAATTGCAAAATGAACACCTCTCACAAAGAATGTGTCGTAAAAACGAGTCATTATTATTCCGAGAGCGAAGTAGGAAAAATCATTAGGAGAACTATTCGTTCGATTCTTACCTTTTTAAAGTGCTTCCACGGCGAAAATCATCCCGAAATGACTTGCAGTTACCGATGATCCTTCCAGTCACTGTAAGGATAATAAAAGTTCAACTTAAAAGGTTTCTTTGCCGAGAAATTTTAAAGAGTGAATCGTATAAGTAATTTCGCATTCGCCAGAAGCACCGTCTACTTTAATTAGCTCGTAATAAATAACCATTCTGTTGGTTTGAAAAGTGTAGTGTAGTACCTCTATCTATAGTATATAGGTAATGAAAGAGGAAAAACAAAGAGATTTTTATTCGACTACTTTTATTGCCGGTCTAACGTTGCTTTTTAAATTTTACAAGTGCAGTGTGTATGCAAGCAAGAAAGATAGCTATTACCGAAAATATATAGTGCAGTAGGAGTTGAAGGACCTTGCCGTTATAGGAGTATTATAGTGGAGTCGACGGTTCTTTCGACGAATCGTAAAGGAGTTCTAAATTCCTCATTCATTTACTAGTACACTCTAAAGTCTTAGTTCGTAAGGTTTTACTAGTTTTACTGCTAGAATGTCGCTCACTCTTCTTCTTCTTCTTCTTCTTCGTCTTCTGACTACGAATATAATTTATGGAAGCAATTCAAATGATGTTATACACAATTTCAATTTAAAATGTCCTTCGTGCTATTTGTAATTCTATAAAAGTTTTATTAGGTGTTTGGTTTCTTTTTACACTATTAAATGAAGTTTATTAAATGAAATCTTTATTTTTTTTAATGTAACATTAATATAATCTTATCAAAGACTACAGAATTGAAAAGATTATTTAATTAAACACTTCTTTTTTTGAAAAAAATATATAAAAATTGTTTTTTTCAAGGAAATAGGATAATTTTATCACTTTTCTCATATCAATAACTGCATCTTAACGAAGAAATTCATTTTAATTAAATAAAATTTCTACTTTTAATTGATATCAGTGTGAATTGAAAGTGAAGCTATTTATTATAAGATTTCAAAATGATAATAATCGAAAATATCGTCATAAGTGGTGCGAAAGCGCCGGGCAAGAATAAAAATTTAATCTTGATTTCAAAGACAGTTGTTTTTTTTTGTTGGTTTGGTGTGCATTTTTAATTTAATTAAAATTAATTAAAAAAATATTCTTTCTGTATTTGAAAAACAGCATTTGCATTTATATTCTAGAGTTATTAATATCAACAAGTGAAGTGAAAGCGCCGGGTATTAGGGTGAAATCTACATAGAGGTAATTAATTTATCTAAGATGATCTTAATGATTATTTTGTCAATTCTCTTTCTTAATTGAAAGTCATTAATTTCTTTAAATTTTTTTCTCCATCTGTTTACCTTATTTTCATTTTATTGTCTTTTGAAAAATGACAAAATAATTTTAAAAATTTGCAGAAAACGTTAGTGAAATATAAAATCGAATTTTATAACAAAAACAGCTACTTTTTTTATTGATTTTTTTATTTAAAATTAATTAAATTTTCCCAAAGACTTCAAAATTGAAAGAATTATTCAACTAATTTTTTTTTTTTTGAAAATGCCAATAATTTTTTTTTTTACAAGAAAATGAGGGTTTTAGTGTTAAAGAAATAAAACGAATTATGGAAAAATAATTTTTATTTAACCACATGAAGGTAATTTATTTTTCTCCGATATCTCTAAATAATTATTTTTTAAATACTTTTTGTAAATTGAGATTTATTAATAACATTAGTATATCTCATGTTTGCATTTTTGTTATAATTTTCAATTTATTTTTTCGTACTTTAAAAAGTGACAAAATAATTACTCTATTCGGAGTAAAAAAAATTCGCATTTTTCAAATTCAGTGTCGAAGAACCTTCAGATTTTTAACAATTTTAACACAAAATTAAATTTCAATTGAAAAAATATATTTTCCATTCAATTTTTAAAAATTTAATTTTAATTTACCAAAGCTATTTGATAAAAACCAAAATCAATATTTTCTTCTAAACCTTTCAGAACAGTCATAAAAGAATAAAAATAAAAGGAAATAAATGCAATTTGCAAATCGCAAATAACCTGTACGATTACGTTATAAACTTGAGATAGAAAAGTGGTACAGAAAATTCTTCAACAAGTACCAATTTTTATATGCATCTTAAAGCACGCATCGTTTAATAAATATTTATATTACTTCTATAGAATGATCATACAATACTACATACATATATATATGTGTGTGTGTGTGTGTGTGTGTTTGTGTATAAGAAGCAAAAAGAATTATTCATAAAAGTACATCAAACGTATAAAGTCCGTCCATGCGTAATTTATTATCGACGTAAAAATATAGGTATGCAGGCGAAATCCCCCCGGTACATCGTTAGAAGTTCGTTTATATTTTTCAATACACGAATCGATGATTGCAATAAAAATTTACGATTCCATTTTCAAGTATGTGCATGTGCAACCGGAGAGTATACGTATATAGTACAGAAAGCGGGTCGGGATGCGAAGTGCATCGGTAAGAAGGTGGTGCAACCGATATGCATGCAAGTATGCATAGCGAAGACCCTTTACAGCCTAACAGCCTTACAGCCTTACACAAAATATTACGCGGAATATCAATACACTATACAGATATAGGGAAGAAGGATCGTAAAACATTTTTCGCATGCAAACATCAACAATTGCACACGTCGGACTGGAAATGGTTTCGAAGAACCGTTAAAACGTTCATTTGCACCACTTAAAATATTTATCGAGAAAACAGCATCGGAAAGGGAGCGCGCAAGGGGCAAGAGAGCACAGCAGCCGCACAGCAAGAGCAGCTTCTGCTCTGGCGAAACGTTTAAATGGAAATTTTAATAAGTTTATTTTGGCCGGTTATAATAATATTTACTTTGCGGCGTATAATGTGAGTTTAAATGCTACTGCTTCCACATTCTTGATTACACCGTCTGAATAATATCGCAATTACTACAGGTTCAAATCGAGTTTCTCCGCACCACGGCTTGTTGAAATACGTCTGTGTCCGTATATTTATATATCTGTGTGTGTGTGTGTGTTGGGCGGTGGTGGGTTTGTGTATGCAGTAAATGCACTTTCGGAATCTTTCTTCCATCATTTACTTTGTTTTATAAACCGGGCCGAATTAAATGCTGTTTGCATTTGCATAGACAAACAAGAACAAATGAAATTGCTCTAATTTAACTAAATAAATAATATAATATACAATAATAATAGCGGTTTGGGGAAATTGCTTAAAATTATACAGCAATTAGCCGTTTCGTTGTTCTCAATATTTGCACAGACAGAGTCTAACAGTCCGACGATTCTTAACTGGCATAATAAGCAATTTGGTTTTGTTTTATTTATACAGGGTGGCACAGAAAAGTGTTTTTTTTTTCTTTATTTAACAATCGATTTTTATGAAAATTTTCTTGTTTATTTAAGATAATATTTCGGATTGATTGACAGAAATTAAAATTTTCTATCGTTTCCGGTTGCATTTAAAATGATCCAAATTTTAGATTTTAAAATGGAACCTCTATTTTTTTTTTAACTTTTTCGGATTCTTTGGATCATTTTTAGTAAGAAAACTTATTTTCAATTAATTTTTCATTTTTTTTAAGTGCAAAAAATTGATTTTTAAAAATTGTTCTAGCATATCATGAATTGACTCAAATTACCTGAAATCATCTAAGGTTAGGTAAAAAAAAATTGACGCAAAATATGTTTTTTTAGACTAAAAATGACCTAGGGAATTAAAAAAAAACTTTAAATTTCTATTGGTTTCCACTTAAAAATCAAAAGTTGGAGTTATTTCCAGTCAAACCTGAATTGTTACAAGTACAAAACTTAAATTCACGTCCATCAATCCGAATTATTATTCGGGGTATCCGGAGTATCAAATAAATGTGAAAAATTTCATTAAAAATCTGCCGGCAAATAAGGAAATGAAAGGGGCGAACTACTTTTCAGTCAGTGTTATCCTGAAAATATGTGAATTGTTTTGTGTAAGCAAACATAAAAATTATTTTATAATTTAAAATGTTTTTTTTTTTAGAAATTTATAAAGAAAAAGTTTCTTTATGTAAATGTCACTGATACGGAATGAATAAATGAAATAAAATTATACGATTTAAAACTTTTTATTTCATAAAATTCAATAAAAACTTTTTCGAATTTATTTTTATTAACAATTTCAATTTAAATATTAAAAATAATTATAGAAACGGTTTTATATTTAACGATAAATAGAGCTATAAGTAAATAACAGAATTATGAAATCGTAGAAAAACGTTTTATTTGAAAACAATAATAAAAAGGATTTCCACAAGCAAAAGAGCGTAAAAAAAGGAATAAAAATACAGACTGCAGAGTAGACTACAAAACGCAAAAACGTGGAAAATTCAAAATTTTTCAGATTACGAATCGCTGTGTGCAAAACTAGAGCGTTATTTTCGCCTCCGCACACTTCATCCTCAGGATTTATTATGTCAACATTTGGACTTGTACAAATAAATGAATTTATATTATTGCGCTTGAAAATAAAAAGTATATACAAAGTATATAACTTCAGGTTCAGCAAAACGGTTTTTTCTGTATTATATATTTTTTTTGTATTTATTTTAATGAAAAGCTGTACTCACGGGAAGCGACACATTAATTAAACAAATGCAGTCATTCAATAATATTAATTAAAAGCAGTCTGTTGTCGTTAAAATACGAAAAGCACATACATTTCTTCAATGCGTATTTACTCTATACTCGTATACAAATACGACACATGTAAGCTGTAATGATATAGATATCGGTATTTGCTGGATGCACACTTAAAATGTTCTTTGTACTGTAAAATTGCCAGATTTGGATTTTGCTTTTGCCGAAAAGCGAAACGATTGGATTCGATCGGCGGAAGGGAGAGAGAGAGAGAGAGCTTTTCCGAAGCTTTCACCGCGTCAAGTGAAAGCGCACTGAATGTAAGCTCCCTGCAAGGCTCAACAAACTATATAAGGTCGTTGTGTTTTGCAATGGGACGCAGGCGCCATGCTTATTAAAAAAAAAAAGAAAAGAAAAAATGAAAATGAAAACACGAGACACGCACTTTTCACAACTGCAACCTGCAACTTTGAATTTTCCCAGACCGGAAACGTTATCAATGCAATGATTTTTCCCATTTTTTTTTTTTTTTTTTGCAATTGGGCACTTTTGTAAATTGCAATCCTTGCGGGACTTTACCGCGCTTGCATATAGCAATTCCAAAAGTCTCGAGTGAATTTACAGAAATTTCATTTCGGTGAATGTTTATTTTACATTTGGCGCACAAAGATTGTTCGAAAGAAATCAAGTTTGATGTAATTTGAAGTCGATAATTAACGTAATATGGATCGCCAGATAATCTGTTTTTATAGTCGGATAACAACTATTGTGGTAATTTTCTGCACGCACCGACTTACTGGGGGGAAATTATTGTGAAAATAATACATTTTCTTGGAAATATCGTTATAATTGCTGTGATCTAATTAAAGAAAATGCGACATTTTTATCAAACAAAAGGCAATATAATATTTTTAAAATATGTGGAAATAATGTAAATTAGGTAGTAAATGATTTTTCAAATTTTAATATTACTTTTTTAATTTTTTTATCTTATAAAAAAAAATTAAAAAACTGATTGTGTTTGATATAAAAATAATTTTAAACACTTTTTACTATATTTTAAACATTTTTAAATATCTTTGGCGCCATCGATGGAAAGATCTAAATTGATAGCATTTCCTCGGGGCGTTTGAGAAATCGGATTTACATCCCTAATAAATAATCAATACCACGGGGGACGAATTTTACGTCGCGTAATTTTACTTTTACGACCTTACTTATTTTCTTTTTATTCGGCCTTTTACCACTTCATTTAAAAATCACACCGAATGCAACTTTAAACTTTTTATTGTTTCGAATTTAAATCACTTCTTTGTATAAAGAAAAATTTGTCTAATCGTTTTTTTTTTAAATACTCAGATATTTAATATTGTTTTTTAATGTGAATAACGATAAATAAAAACAAAAAACTTTCATAGAAAAAATGTTCAGAGGGTTTTTGTTTTATAGATTTTATCAGAAAGAAAAGTAACGATCGATTAATAATTATTCATTTCTGATTTTATGATATTAAGTATTATTACCCTGTGTTTTGCTTATTAAATATTTTATAATTGTGAGGTCATTAAAGGTTCCATTACCGCTGTTGCTATTGTTTCTTTTGTAGCATTTGGTTTCATGTAATTTTTGCTTTGAATAATACAAAAAATTAGTTCATAAAAAGTATGCAGTGAGATCAAAATTACGCTTTTTAGATTTCAAAATTAGGAATGTCACAGCGAAAACAACAGAAATATATCATTAAAATTTTTGAAATTATTTCATTTAAAACTTAAGCAATCTTTGAAAAAAGTCATTTCAATACATTTTTAAAGTTATTTAAATCCTAAAAACACATCACAACACCATACTGTTAATAAATTAATTTTAGCAGCAATTGTTGAAACCCAATATTCAAAAAAAAAAAATAGATTTATTAGAACTTTAAACGTGAAACCAGTAAATTTCAAATATATTGTGTAAATGGTGTTAATTTAAAATAAATATACGTTGCGAATATAAATTGCATATGCAAATATAAACGCATAATCATAAATTCGAATTACATAATGCGAATCTAGTTATAGAGCGGCACCTTCGCAGCGCATCCGCCGCTCAATCTGCATATTCACCAACTTGCTCGCACCTTGTATCGGCTCGTTACGTTAATTAATAATTAACATCTTCGACGAGGGATGCCGGCAAACAAGCAGCACAGGTGAAGGCCTGCGTACTTATACTTTCCCAAGGACCAAAAGGTTCAAATCTGTGCGCAACATGCAAAATACATTGCGCCATTTAGCAAAAGGCCTTTAATAGACGTTACATCCATACACCTCAGGTATGGAACATCTCATATTTGAATCTCCGTTAGTGGTAGGTACATTAATATTTTATGTTCATTAATTATGTTATAGGATATTACATTTCAGCACACTAAACAATTATTGATTTTCCATAAAATAAATTTAATTAGACACTTTGCAATATACTGGGCGATGCAAAAAAGTGACTCAAGCCTTTAATTTCGTTATTTACCAAGCGATTTTTGTTGATCGACGAAAATTTAAATTTTCTACCTCTTCCGGTTTCTCCGGAAAAACAAAATTTTAGATTTTAAAATAATAATCCATATCTTTTATTCACATTTTTATAAATTTAAAATAAAATAAATTTTGTGGCCATTGAAAAAAAAGTAAATAAAAATTGATACAAAAGATGTTTTTAGACTAAAAATGTCCAAAGGAATGTAAAAAAAGTTAAAATAAATAAGGGTAACAATTAAAAATTCGACTGTTGTGTCATTTCCAGTTAAATCGGAAGTGAAACAAAATTTAAATTTACATAAAACAATTAGAAGCAACGTCTAACATTAATAAGAACAATTTCCTAAAAATCGGCTGCAAAATGAGGAAATAAAAGGGGCGATCCTTTTTCAATCTCAACCTACATTTATTTTTCTACATAAAATTTAAAAAAAAAATAGAGCTGCCATTAATTCGAATAATGAAATTTTTAATTATATATTTGCAGTCTTGAAATAAACTGTAAAGTGTACTGTGCTGGAATATTTCGCGTACTTTGAATTGTTGCATGACTTCGGAATAGTAGCACTAACAATACAATTGTTTTAGCGAAGTATTTAGCATCCGGGGAATTTCCCTGTGTCGCTCTCCGGCCCTTTTCGTTGCTTATATTTACTGTGGACATACTTGCACATTTATTTGCCAAGCTCTCGACTACTAATACACCTTATTTGATAGCCCGCTGCATAGAATAAGGGATGTTGGATCGTTCCAGCAGAACAAATGTGTTTGTTTTTGCGTGCCAACGAGTTGGGAAAAGGTATAGTGATGGCAAATGGGGCAAGTAACAAGTATCTCGGGACTTGTCATAGTTAACTGACCTGCGAGACACTGATAACGAATACTTGTGGCGAAAAAAGTGACAAGTGGACTTACCCTTTTTTACATCAAACTTAATTAATTACTCGCTTTAATTTCAACGTTTTAATTTGGAATTTTACACATAATGAATTAATTAATGCTTTCAGAGGTAAATAAAAAATATTTTAACATATTTGAAAATTTGAAATATATCATTTCCAAATTAAATTTAAAAACAAATAATGCAAGTTGAAAAATTATTTGTTTATCAAAATGCAAATTAAAAAAATAAATTTAATTAAAATGCTTTGTTTTTAGTTTAGATTTCTTTTGTTGAAAAATCTAAAGTTTTACAAATGTAGGATTCGCAATATGAAAGGACTAAAGGTAGATCATGCTATCTCGTCACAAGGGTTTTCCCGGACTATACAGGATAATAAATCGTCGCTCTACAAACCACAAATCACAATAACTCGGGATGCCCTTAGAGAACCTTACGATTTCCATCCCCATAGAATTTCCCACGGTGTACAACGATTAATAACATTGATAGTCCATTGTATTTTTAATTTTTACTCTGGTTTCAACCAATAAGTAAATAAAGCAATCTTTTTCATGTTTGACATAATAAATAACTCATTATATCATTGATAAAATTGGTGATTCCGGAATTCCAGACAATGGGCAAAAGCAAGCAATTGAAATTCATTAAAATCTGATCTGTCGGAATTATGAAATGCATTGATTTAGTCGAAGATAATTCCGGATGCAAACGTAACTAAACTCCGTCAGTAAACGTATTGTCGGTTACAACAATGCATTGATCAGTCCGGTGGCACTTTAATGACAAACAACTATAAAATCGATTGATTGCCCTGCATATTAAATAACGTGCCATGACACATAATGCAACGACGTAAACGTGCACCGAATGGTAAGCTACATCTGAAACCCCGGCTTAAACACAAGAGCTCCTTTTAATTACGTTTGCTCCCAAAACCTTTCAGTTACTTGAACTTGTGTTACGAAATCCATATATTACCATACAGGTAAAATACCAGCGGAATTTTGCCAAAGATATAAAGATTCAAAAATCAAGCAAACGAAAAGAAAACTAAAAAAAAAAATCAGCAGGTTCTGACTTAGTATTGGTATACACAGTTGAGTTGCAAAGCTCGTTTGCACTTTTACTACATTTTAGATTTTTAGATTTTCCTATTGAGTGTATGAAGTTTTTAGTTTTCGGGCTTCGGCTCTTCGAAGGTAGTAGTAGCACGCGAATCTTGGGAAAAGTGTTCCCCGGAGAAGCGGCAAACTTGTAAACTTCTTAACATGACAAATAGACGTTTATTATTCCCCGCGCAACTAACCGGCGGATATTTTAGTTAAACAATCCGACCCCACGTTTATTTATTTAAAACTAACATAAAACATTTTAATATCGGTGTTTGACTTTTGGATGGTGGGCGGACGCTGGATGCGGCGACGAGGGTGTGAATTTGCATGAAAAATTTGGCGCCCGAAGAATATATATGGAAGGCGTAAAACGAAATTGATGTTGCGATGAAAACGTGACTGCTGACCTGGAAAACTTATTTTTAGAAACATATTTTTTCCTTTTCATGTATCTCGAGAAGAGGGAGAATTCGGCACCCCTTCTCAGTAGCTTACGGGCAACTGATGGATCACCTAATCAATTGATCTAACAATGTTTCTTTGTTGTTGCTCATGCACTTGAAAGTATTCAAATAATATTTTCATTTTTCTTCTCTTAATTCTAATATTTTATAATGTTGTTTTTCTTTGTTTTCGCTTCATACTTTTATTGATTTTTTTATGAATTGAGAAATTAAGTGAAAACATTTGAAAATTCAGTTTTCGGGATTTGAAAGGAAGCGCCTGAAACCGCCAAAATAAGTTTCGCTCGAAGAATGCGAAACTGGTGAAACGCTTAACACATATAAACGCATTCAAGTAAATAACAACATTCTGGTCGTTGTTGTAGTATAGCGTAATGTGAAAGAAGACATTGTGCAAGTAACAAAGATATCTTCTGTGTATAGTGTTCGGGGGCGGCAAGCGTTAACTACTTTACTTCTACGAGTATAACAAATGCTACTCTATGCTGCGTGCTTTCAGATGACAGCATTTCATTAGAATTTGCCCTTCAAGGCTTAATGAAAATATTTGACATTTTTCCGCTTAACAATTTTAAATGTAATTAAATCATTTTGAATTTGCTAATAAATAAGAGAAATTAAGAAAAAATCTTTGCTAATTATTGTTAGATGAACAAATAATTAAAGAATTGGAAATGCTTTATTATTAATATCCTCTTTGGAATAATGAGGAGTTTATATTCATTTTGTTTAAAGAAGGAATCTAAAATATTTACAATAAGTGAGCTGCAAACACAATGATGATGTGAAAATTAATTATTAACAGCCTAGTTTTAAATTTATTCAACAAAAAAACAAAAAGAATTTCCTTGTATTTATCACTATAAAATAATAATTTACAAAAAGAGTAACAAGTGCAATTAAAAATTTTATAGGATCCAAGGACAAAAATAAATTAATTGAAAATTAAGATGTTCATAATTAAAAAAAAAATCTATTCGTAGGGTCAAAATAAAAAAATTAACAAAATATATAATGGAAATCAAATTTGAAAGCGGAATATCAATTAAACTAAATAAAAATTAATTAAAGCTACAAATTTGACAAATCCTTTTTAAATATTGTAAAAGTTTAAAAATATGATTAGTTTTCAAAAAAAAAATTAAAATATTCTTTTAAATTATTTAATGTAATCAAAATCTAAAACATAATAAAAATCTAAATCTGAAATAAAAATAAAAACAATTTACATCATTTATTAAGAAGATAAATCAATAAAATCAATTTAGCTTTAAAAATAAAAGTTTTTTCATTCTAAATATATACATTTTGTAAATTTAGTTAACAGCATTTTAATAAAAAAACAACAATAACTCATATTAAAAAAAATCACTTTGCGCGGTAACTATAAGCCGTACCGAAACCTTTGCCTTCCCTAAGCAAAACCAATTTATTTGCCCGGTATTTTATCTTAAACGCTACCCCTATGCAAACCCCCCAGCGAAAACGAAAGAGAAAAAAAATGAGTTTTTAGTAGCTACTTGCGCCAAACTAAAAGTTTTATCAGATGAAATTGATTAAGGGAAGCACGTATGTTCATGAGATAATGGATGTGAGCAATTTCGGTCGTCGAGGCGCCTAAATCAACAAGCGATCCTCCTTTAATCCCTGCTGCGTTCCTTGGAATCCCACATGTTTGCTGGAGGATCGGATATTCTGTTTATTTATGCGTGTACCGACAAAATCAACTCGATTTATCATTCCGACATGTACCCCCTAAGAGCACTGGGGAGACTAATCAAAAATTAAACCGGCCAACTAAAAGTCATTTGCGTTATATCAGCAGAGCACCGGCGACAAATCCTTTAAGCAAATTTTTGATGCAGCGAAAATCACGCGAAATCCCGCCACACAGACACTTTCGAATCAGCTCTCCAAAGATATGCATGCACAAATAGCGTTCGAGCAAAATCTATACGGAATGATTTGACATCTGAAGAGAATCTGAGAGAGAGAGAGAGGAGAGATAGTAGGATATTTTGAGTTTGAAGAGGCAGACGCCCACACACAGAGTGCGAAGGGATGATGTTCGGAAGGGCGGCTCGGCTCGGAGAGCTGCCTGCCGCCGCTATGTCGGTGCGAGGTGAAAAGGAGCTGCGAAGAGGAAGTGAGCGCAAATTTAGCTACTGCTGAATAATGTAGGGTTCGGATTGTGTAACATAATCAGATCTACGCAGCCTGCATTCCATCACTCAATGCTCGTTGCACGAATATTTAATAACCCAATTGCACTTTGCCTTAACGTAACGTACATGTTTACTTTGTCGGCTAATTTGCACCTTAGATTGCAGCCTCGTTTTCCCCTATTGCGAGCCGCTAAAGCAGCATCCGCAGTATCCGACATAAAAAAAAACACCTAGATCTAGAAAAAACAAACTATTCAGCGCATTAAAGCGACAATAAATAATTTACTTAGCAATATCGCTTACTTATCAACTTAGTCAACTTAGTAGACTCTGGAAAAGTCAATTAAGTCGTCGGATAATTCGCTTAACGTTGAAAAATTAATGCTCTAAGCACACTCTTCCTCGAAGAGCTCTCATAAGAAACTCAAGATGGATGTTACGCTAAGGATTAATTTAATTATTATTGACTTTATAATTTAATTTCATTAAAATTTGCAGCCGCCTGAAACAATAGAGGAAGGGAGCTATGGAGAGAATAAGCAACTAAAGTATGAAAGTGCACTTTGCTGATAAAAGGTGCGCACAGAAAGGATTTCATTTCTTCGGTGTCTTTGAGATGTTAATTAAAACTTCAAACAATATATATTTTTTTATTTTACTAAATAAAAAAAAACTAATTTTACGCTTGAAAACTTAATTCTCATTCCGAAAGTTTAATGGATCTTCCGCTTATATTGGATATGGACTTGATTCGCGCCGAAATTAATCTTTAATGAAATAATAGCTTTCAATTAACTGCTTTATTGGAATCTTATATAATTCTCCTTCCTATTTTAAGATTAAATTCTTCTAGACGGTCTTTTCATGCTTGATAAATCGGCAATAGCACATGGCTTAAGAGTCTACGCAAGCTATAAAGACATTGTTTATGAGTCTATTTTGAAATTGCTTTTATATTTTATATATCGATTGATGTGCCAGTAATATTCACTTGACAGTTATAAAAACTGCTTTAGTTGACTTTACACTGCAGTTTTATTGCGAAAGTGTCTTTATTATGCAATTTTGTGAACGTATAATAAGTGTATCGTAAACTTACCAAGAAAATGATCCTCTTGGCCACTCCAGGTGAAGATTTCCATAGTCCTTGTTTCCATCTTTTGGTGAAACAAAATGTTCAATCAGTCACTCGCGAAAACCGAAAACTAAACGAAAATCGAAACCGATAAACTAAAACGAAGCGCGGCACAAATCCGAAGACCTGGAAAGAAAGAAAACATAATTATTATTTATATTCACATAATCACTTAAAAGTAATTATATTAATTAATCATTAATTTTCAAAAAAAACTGGACTGAAAGCCAAAACAATAACCGAAAATCTTAATTAAGGTATAAGAATCAAAAGAAGGCAATGGGCTGCTTAATGTTGCTAAGAAACGCCTGTGAAAAACAAAGGAAAAGATTATTGCAGAAATATTTAATCAATAACTATATCAATTCAATCGCATCATTAAAAACATATTGCACAGGACTATAACAAATCAAAGGAAATCTATTAATTAACATTCCATTTAAGTTTTTTTTTTTATCACTTCAGCATTTTCAATTAGTTAGAAAAATCATTGCGATTCAAAAGTTGAAATTTTTATTGTGAAAACTTTGCAAAAGGAATTATTTCCCCGGTTTTAATTATAAAAATGTAAATAAAGGCATGTTTTAATTCGGGAAACTTTCCATGTTAAACCGGGACCTACATGGAAGCAAAATTAATTTGCAAATGTATTTTTTAAGCTCAATAGCAAAACAAAAGGGAAAAAAAGCAAAAAATAAAAGTATTCCATATGATTA
Source organism: Holobus sp. GC000080 (assembly GCA_030556065.1). Lineage (NCBI taxonomy): Eukaryota > Metazoa > Arthropoda > Insecta > Coleoptera > Staphylinidae > Holobus > Holobus sp. GC000080. Next base: position 15,797 of record JASKGO010006532.1, read on the forward strand.
CCGTGTGTGCAGCACTAAAAAAATTAGCTAAGTTAAAAATACATAGGACGGATATACGGGGCGCCATAACTTCATTGGAAATTGCAAGCAAAATTTCCCAAGCAACTTTTCATTACCAGCAGCAGCAGCAACAGCCCGGGCTGCATTGCGGTGCTCCGGCTTCTTCTTCTTCGCCAAACTCCCGATACCGAATACATATAATAATGAAAGCATTCATATTTTAGTGGGTCCGGAAGAGTCGACTGGCGAATAATACGAATTTCCGGTCTCGCATTCTCCTCGATTTAAATTTACCTTCCTTCATCCCCTTATACTATAGATATGAAAGTATACTACGAGTATATGGAACATATACATCATCAAACTTAGTTTTCCAAGTTTTCATTTTATATTAAAATAATAAAATAAATTTCAAAACTTTAAAAATGTGAAAAACTAAAAGGTAATTTCAGAAAAAAGAGATGAAAAAAGCCCCAAGCAAACATGGTTGAGATCACGAAAGAGGGAAAAATTAAGTTGCAGTTAGTGGGAAACAAAAGCTATTGTGGATTTTTCATATAGGACAAGAAAGGAAGAAAAGAGAGAGAGAGAGAGAGAGAGAGAGAGAGAGAGAGAGAGAGAGAGAGAGAGAGAGTCTGAAACTAAATCATTAGGCAGGTATTGTTGGGATAGATCTAAATGGCTGTGTGGAGAGAAAAAACACAAAGCTGCTGATTACGAGTTTTCAACAACACAGTGGATAGAGGAGCGCTATACCGGCACAAAAAGCATTTGTTGGCACATCAAGGGAACCCATCAGTGGCAGAACATTACATTGCAGTTTTCTCCTTCTTGTCTTTGTATTTTTATAAATAATGGAGCAAAGATATAGCCAACAGTACTTGGATATGCTAATTTTAATTCCTTTTCTGCGTTTTCTTTCTTTGAAAACACACAAAAAACAAGGTAAAACACAAAAAAAAAAAACAAGAAGTAAATGCTGTCGTACAAAGGAGAGAGTACCATATTTTATATTTTACATTTTACATTATAGCTTAAAGATGCTGTTTTAATTTAAATTTAAAAAATCATTTTGTAAAATGATTTTAATTAATGTTCCTTCGTGTATTTAATTTATAAAACTCTTTATGGACAAAAATCAAAAACTTTATCTATTTTTTATTTATATCTCTATTCCCTATGCCCTATCTATAGTATCATCATTTCTGCAGCTTGGAGATGTAACGACAAAGTAGCTAATTGCTCACGGAGGCATGGAGCTAATCAGTCGTTGTTTTACCGCCAATTTGCCGTCATTGTGGCGATTCGGCTACAAAAGCTCCGGACAACGCAAGCACACACATCAAAGTATATAAAAGTCTCTTCGGAATCGACTGTTATGTAACTGTATTACAGAACAGCAATATACAGGATGGCCATTTTCTCAAAACTCTTAATGGTTAATCTCTAATTTCTACATTTTTTAAGATGGAGATTTGGTTAAGCAGACAAAAAAATAGAATTCTATGCAAATCAACTCAGCAGATTCCTCTTTGCTAAAATTGGATAACTCTAGTTTTATAATTATTCAAAAAATGTACAATTTTTTAAATTTATTTCATGAAAATAGTATTTGAAATAGGAAATAAGTAAATTATTATAATTGTTTAGTAATAAATTCAAGGCCCATTTAGTTTTCTTAAAAAAATACTCCCTCTGTTTCAAATTATAGGATAAATTTTTTATAAAATTTTTGATTAACGAATTACCAAACTAAATAAACTTAACAGTTAACGGGTTTCAATAATTCCACCTTGAAAAATAATTTTATATCTAATGTTTTAGCAGTAGTCTGTTCTTAAAACAAATTTTTACAATTAGTTGTAATTAGTTAAAAAATGATCCAAAAAACTTGAAATCAAAATCACACCCATTAAGGAAAAATATAGGAGATAAAATAAATCAAAATATTGATTTTTATGTGAGAAGAGGTTGAAAACCCAAGAAACTGAGGTGTGACCAAGGCAATGAAATTTTACATTTCTTATTTCAGAATAAAATAGGGACAAAACCGATGATAGCACCACGAAGCTGCAACAAAATTCGTATTTCATGTAAATTCTGTACTTGAAAATTAGTAATGTAAAAAAATTGAAATTTCTATGGACATTTTAAATTCTGTTAAAATTTTGAAAAGTTTCAATAAAATAAGATTAACCCTGTATACACTGACAAAGAGAATTTGTAAACGGTCGACAAACAGTTAATCAATATCTACTAATTGACACAAAGAATTCTTTTGAAATTGAGTGTACGCTTTGATTTTTATGGTCAATTTGATATATCGGTTCAAAATTTATTCAGCAGACACAAGCTTTTCCAAAAATAAAAAATAAACGGAAAAAGCAACAAAACAGAAATATATCATAAATAAATACAAAATACAAAAAATAAGAATAAAGAAATTAATAGAAATTGCAATTGTTTTTGCGTCTATTCATCTAGCCCTTTTTCTGTGGATTGATGTAATTTGGAGGGAAAATATTATCGGGGGAATATCGAAAAACCGTCTTATTATTTTCCATCATATTACCCCAGACTGTAATAATATCAGCGTTGGCGTAGTAGAGACTGGGACAAAAACGTTCCAATACCTCCAATCGTTTCTTAACCCTCTGCAAAACGGCCAATTGTTTATCTGCGAGACAGTAGAGCTGCGAGCCGTTCGAGGAACTTTTTCCAAATGCGCCATTGTTTAGTCGTCCGCATCGACGTTGTTTTTGCTTAGAGAGACGCAATTGTTCTTCGTCAAGAATGTGCTCCAATGTAGTGAGACGGCGGAGATTTTGCCGACTTTTAAAAGTTGAAGCGCCATCGTCGTTGTTGGCAATCAAAGCGAAATTGGAAAACCGTCGGATGAACTTCGACTTTTCGATATTTAGCAAATAATTCTTTAATTTTCCGTCCTGCTCACTGACTCGCGCGCTCGCCTCGCCACAGATTGAATCCTTTGATGATATGCGCTTCACGTCCTCCTCGCTCAATAAATTCCCCAGAATGTATTTTAATTCCGCTTCCATAAACTCTTCCGATAACGTATCGATGGAGAAGTTGACGTTTCGACTTTGCGAAATCTCCAAAGACTTTCTACCATCGAATGGCATAGTTTTTTTTTTATCTAAGTTTTTTTTGTTTTTTATGATGGGAATTTATGACGCTTTCAAATAGGACATTTGTCTAAGTCTAAAATTTGATTTTTTTATTTAAAAAATCAGCCTAAAATTTGATTTTCTTATTCAAGAAATGAAATAAAAAGAAAATGCAAAGAAAGATCACTTAATTTTTATTCAAGCAAAAAGAGATTACTAATTTTGAGATTTCAGAGAGAAAAACTATTCAAATAGAACATTTGTCTAACTTTAAAAATTAATAGAAGCTTTTTTTAATATTTAAAAAATGAAACAAAAAGAAAATGCTAAGAAAGATCATTTCACTTTTTCTAAAAGCAAAAAAAAGATTATTCATTTTGAGATTTCAGAGAGGGAAAACAGAACATTTGTCAAATCAGTCAAAAAATTAAAATAATTTTTTTAATTAAAAAAAAAAAAATGAATCAAAAAGAAAATGCAAAGAAAGACCATTTAATTTTTTCTAAAAGCCAAAAAAGATTACTAATTTAGAGCTTGGAGATTTCACAGCGAGAAAACAATTGAAAATAAAATTCGTTATCTCTGTACAGCGGGCATAATCCTAGCAAAGGATAATAATTCGCTCATACGCCCGCAATACTGCACTGATAATATACTTTCGGCGAAATATCTAAGACAATGAGCTTTATCTAAGTAGCTAGGTGGATGCGGTTTAGCTGTGCAAGTTAAAGTCAACATTTTCCTTTATATAGTCAGTCGCGTAAGTATTTTCGCTCTGTTCTCTTCCATTTTGCAGTGCAAACATTTGAGCCGATATTAAAGAAAACGATTGTAAAAACAAGTCAGGAATAACATAATCAAGGGAGGACGACTTTCGTTTTTTGTTGAAGTTTCCCGTCGCGGTCGCGGTTTCCGTTTCTTCGAGCACTTCGTTTGGTCTTTCTTGATACACCTATCGCAGTTACGCAAACAAAGAACTTTACCGCGGGAGCAGCTAAAGCAACAGTAAAAGTAAACCGCGCCAAACCGAGGGAATACTTTTCGTTTCCTCATCGGCAGGCTCTCTGCATCAGCACTCAGTTGCTTTGTTTCGAATAGCACCCTTTTTATTGAGTATTTTTTTTTTTCGCTTTTTCGGCTAATTGCCAATTAATTACGCAATACTAATTAATTTCCAATATAGGCAGTTAATTGCACATGTTGTGGCAAACTGTTATTGTTGTCCTTATAGGAATAATTTGCTATTAATTATGATTACAACCTATAATTTATTAAAAGCATAAACAGACTACGCTTTCATAATTTTTTTTTTTCATATTTTTCGAATTAATTAATCATTAAATGACAATTTTAAAGGAAAAACAAAAATAGAATTAACAGATAAAACATTTCCAAAGCAAAGAGCAAGCAAAATGAAGATTTTTAGACATCTAAATCGAAATTAATCTGCAATAGCAATATTTTGTAGACAACAGACAGTTTTTCAGTATTGCGGTAGTGTTGTACGTAACGATTGTGTAAGCACCTTCATATATTGTACATAATATAATACACAATATTTGGATGATGATTATTTATGAAAGCTGAATGTTTAGCGTGTTCGAGACTGCAATTTATAGACTGCCTCCGCCATATATCAAGCGCTATTATATTCAATGCACTCCTTTGTAGTCCTTGAATATTTCCTGCAGCTTATTTCCCATCATAACAGATTTTGCATATAGTTTTTCTTTTTAATTTTATATAAAACCGCCAGCTAGTTTTTTGCTTTTGCTTTTTGCATTTTGCATTTTTCCACATTATGCAAGGAAAATTTACGTTTATCTTTTTCACTTTTAGTATCTCAATGGATAAATTTCAAATTTGATTACAAGCATGCTTAGAAAATCAAAATGAAAACAAAATAGCAAGTACCAGACTAAATTATTTGCAATTTCATTACAACTTATGATATTTAGTAATAAATTAATTACCTTTTATTTAAAAATAAATCTAGGGCGACTGATGTCCTCACTCACAACTCACATCTGTTTTATTTTTCACAAGCAATTCATTAAAATAATTACTAATCAATTAAATATTGTATTTATTGCTAATAATGAGTTAATAAATTAATAATCACTAAGTCACTACTAAAAAAAGAACAACTGACACTAGAAAAAATCATCGGTTTTGTAATTCTTGCGCCACCTGCCACAACATTTTTTAACTACAATTTTACAGGTTTCCATTAAAAATAATAGAAAATTTAGTAATAAAAAATGAATAATTTAATAATGTCGAATAATAATAATTTATTCCTTTTTTGTTTTACAGAAAAAATAAAAATTATAAAGGACTTCAAGGAAGAAGGTTTGGGAACTAATGAAATCACATGTAAAAAATAAACTCAACATTGAATTTTCGTTAGTACCGCTCTCAGTTAAAGCTTTAAAACATAGATGGGCACATTTGCAGAGTTTTGTCTATTTTAATAATTTTATTGTATTCTTAAAAGTTTATTACCAAGATTAATTTACAATCAAGTGCGTGTACAGATCTTTATAATTTATAGTTATGTTTCGGGTTAAACTGTTTAATCCATCCTGCTTTTGTCTCTGCTTAGCTGTTTTCAAAACATCATACCTTTGGGAACTACAAAAAATAGTTAATTACTATTAAATGCAAAAATTAAAGATAAAATTACTGATTACCTTGGTATTTCCCTTTTGTGAGGTAACATAATATACCTACTGATTCTAGGAGAAAATCTACTCAATGTTAAATGATTTGTTGATAATCTCCTGAAAAAAAAAATATAGAATTAAATTATAATCTCTAATTTTTTATAGTTTAAAAAAGTATTTTAACATACATAAAGAAATCATCGTCTTCGCCTCCCCAACCACTGAATGAATTCGACATCCCATTAATCAATCTAAACTGTGATGATTGTATGGCGACCACTCCACCAGCAATTTCATGGTATGGCAAGTTAAATCTAAAAATCGCCAAGAAAATTTACTTTAAAACCTCAAAAAAATTATTTCTTAAAAAAAAAATCAAAAAGCAAATAAAATAGAAAAACCCACCTCATGGTATCTACACTAGAAGACATATGTCTTGGACTTATGCTACATGCATAAATATTTCCGGTATTTAAAGGAATGAGATCAACATCATGTAAAATCAAACAAGGAAAGTTCTCATCGAAGGCAGCCTGAGCTCCATAATTGAGCAACATTGCTCTATTAAATGGCTCACTGTTATTCTGCTCAACAATGAAGATTCGATATTTGATATTTTGGTATTGCAGGAACCTGTGAATGTACTCTAGGAAAATCTTCAAGTGATCTTTGCGATTTCTATAAGGAACAATAACAGCAGTTGAAAATAAATACTGGCAGTCATTCGGTTCAAAAAAACCTCCTGAAACAATCAATAATTAGTCAATATTCAAATAAAAAAAGCACCGTTTACCTTTTTTAAGGTTATGAATTGGGGGCAAACTTAAGTAATCTTCATAGTAAATGATTTCGTATTGATTTTCTATAACTCTAAAGTAATTGCAGTATTTGGTTGCACTGCTTAGTTGTTTTATATCAGCCGGAACCAATTGAGATAAAATATCCTCGTCTTTTTCGTAGTGATAGTACTTTGCATGTCTTCCCGGATGAAATAAAATAAACATGAAAAGCAGTGCAATCAGGGAATGCACCACAAACTTAATGTTTTTGCGATTTGGAGAATACATGGCAATATCAGATTCATTCATTGTTCAAGTAATGCGAGTTTTTGGTTGCTTTTCTTAGGTTTTTTGCTTATTTGATAAAACTATGCATATTAAACTGCATTGTTTAAATAATTGCAGCTGCGAAACGTTTCTTTTTTAACATTTTTAATTATTTTAACCAATTTTCACAATGCTGCTTGTTTATTCCTAAAAAGGTTTATTATTGTTTTGTCTTTCTAATATATTTTATTTACTTACTATGTATTGCTTAAGTACTGCAATTAATTTAATAAATAAATAAGTTAACATTAACAACAATTGTTTACGTTTTTAGCACGGTTTTTGTTTTTTGGTTGACTTGACAACTAACACTAACACACTGACGCAATCAGCTGATTCTGACAGTGCGCCAGTGTAATGACGTGCCACTTTCTGACAGTAGACAGCTAGATTGACGTGGAGGTTTCAGTGTCATGCGCATTGCAGCCTTACGTGGCAAAACCCTGTGCGTGCTCGGAGGAATTGCAATGAACAACATTCTTATTGTTTTATCCGTTTGTTAATTACCAATATTAGTTGTATATGGTGATCTGTAAGTGCTAAAAACAGTAAGTAATCAGTTTCCAATATTTCACAAGCAGTATTTACATTTTAAGTTCCGGAAAACAATTGCCAATTGAGGTCACTGCTGTTTTCCAACTGGCAAACTTTTCCAGCTTTTTTGCAAGTAAATAATTGTAAATCATTCAAATGTTTTCGATTTCACAGGCCCCAATATGAATCCAACAGACTACATGGCATACGGGCCTCCGAAAACGATGGGCGGCTCCGCTAATATGCCCCCAATGGATCAGAATTCATATCAAAATGTTCCCCTTGGCCCCAGCATGCAGCAGCAGGAACCGAAATTTCCGCCGAGTAACTTTGCAGCTCCTCCTAGCAATCTGAGACCGCCGATGAATCAATTACCACCCAGCCAGAAGCCGCCACTGAATGGTCCCAATCAGTTTGGTTTTCAAAACGGTGCTAATATGCCTCCAACGGTTTCCCCTGCTCAGAATAATCAGCCAAACATTGGTTCTATGCCCCCAACACAAAATCCACCAAATCTAAGAGGTCCTGGTGATTTTCCAAATCAACCCATGCAAGGTATATGGATCAATTTTTGCTGTTTTTTTAAATGTGCTAATGGAGTTTTTTTTTTTAATTTTAGAGCAATTTTCAAAAGGTGGGATGCAAGGTCCTCCTCCACAAAGGGTGAATCCTAATTTGCAAATGCAGAATAATACTCAAATGCCGCCTATGAGTAGTTCCACTCAATTTGGCACCTTTGGAAATACTGGGCCATCTTCTGATAAAGTTTCTCAACCTGATGGACTGGCAAAAGCATCTCAGAATTTTCCAAGTCAAATGCCACCGGCAAAAAGCAGCGGTGTTGCTCAAGAGGAGCAAGTGAATAATGCAAGCAATGTATCTGGGTCAGGAAGAACAGCATCTCCCCAAGGATTTAACAGTCCTCCACCCATTAACAGTCCTTCAAGTCAGAATTCGCATTTTGTGCCGCAAAATGTTTCGTCGCCTGTATCGACTCAAATTGCTGGTTTACCTTCAGGACAAAATTTACCACCAATGCCAGGACCAGGAAGAACGGTGCCAGCCCCCAGTGGGCAAAACATGCCTCCAATGCAAGGACAAAACATGCCTCCAATGTCTGGGCAAAATATGCCTCCAATGTCAGGACAAAACATGCCTTCGATGCAACAACCTATGGTCGGACAAAATTCAGCTCCACCGATGCCTCCCATGTCTGCCCAAGGTATTCCTCCCATGTCTGGTGGACATAATATGCCACCGCCACCAGTTGGACCAAGTAATGTAATGCAGCCATTAGCTAGGCCAGCAGGGCCTCCAATGGCTGGTGGAAATATAGGTCAAAATATGCCACCGCCACCGATGCCAGGACAAAATATGCCTCCGTTGCCTGGACATCCAACAGCAACGACTCCAGGGCAAAGAATGCCACCAGCTGCAGGGCAAAACATGCCTCCGTTGTCTGGGCAAAACAGACCGCCGATGCAAAATCAAAACATGCCGCCGTTACCTGGTCAACACCAACAGCAGCAACAACAACAACAAAACCAGCGGTATTCAATGCAAAATCTGCCGCCGATACAGCCGCCGATGTCGGGACAATTTAGCAATTTCGGGAAACAACCGAGCCAATATCAGCAGTTGCCGCAGCAAATGCAAAACGTGAACTTGAGCGGACCGTATCCTCCGTCTGGCCGGCCGCCGGTCAACGGTGATGGGCACGTGCAACAGTATCAGGATCCAAGAACTGGTTACATAAACGGTCAGCAACCGGCTCGCCCCGGGTATCCTCCGATGGCTGGAAATCAATACGAGAACACTTATAGTCAGCATCCTCAGCCGGTGCAGCAACAAAGGACTTTACATCCTGATCAAATTCCAAATCCTGTAAGGATTTTTAGACTTTTTCTTTATATTATTTTTATTTTTTTATTATTATGTTGTTTGGTTTTTAGATTCAAGTAATGATGGACGACCAATTAAATCCTTCTGGAGTTTTCTACAGTAACCAGAAAGGTCTGGTGCCGCCGTTGGTCTCTACCAAATTTGTGGTGCAGGATCAGGGATACGCCAGTCCCCGTTTCCTCAGGTCCACCATTTACACAGTGCCAATAACGAACGATCTAATCAAACAGTGCGCCGTGCCGTTCGGCCTGATCATAAGTCCGATGGCGCGGATCGTCGACGGGGAGTATCCGCCGCCTGTGGCCGACTTCGGCGAATTGGGACCGGTCCGGTGCGTCAGATGCAAGGCCTACATGTGCCCCCACATGCAGTTCATTGATTCCGGAAGAAGGTTCCAGTGCCTGTTCTGCAAAGCTACAACTGACGGTTTGTTTTTTTAATGTTTTGATTTTGTGGCATCTGTTAAAGCCTTTAATATCATTTAATTAGTATTCATTGCCTTCATTCTAAAGGTTTTTTCATTTATAATTTAAATTGGTAACTTTTTTTATTGAAGTTTTTTTTTTAATTTTTTACTAAATTTTAGAAAACAATCAATTCATATGCTTTGTTTGCATTTCCTTCTTCTATATCAGTCTAAGATATTAAAAATTAAAAAAAATCAAATTAATATTGCATTTGAAGGACATTTTTCATCAGAAATCTATAAAAAAAAAAAGTGTTTTTATTGCATGAATCGCACTACGAATTGGCAAAATTTGCGTTGCTTACTAAAATTGTGTTATTTGCAGTACCTCAGGAGTATTTCCAACATTTGGATCCGACCGGCCAGCGCATGGATAGATATCAAAGACCTGAATTAGTATTAGGAACCTACGAATTGACTGCCACAAAGGATTACTGCAGAAACAATACGTTCCCGAAGCCGCCGGCTATGATTTTCGTCATCGATGTTTCCTACAACAACATCAAGTCCGGTCTGGTTCATCTAATCTGTTCGCAGATGAAGGAGATTATTAAAAATTTGCCGGTCGATGAAGGACAGAAAACGAGCAATATGAGAGTCGGCTTTATTACCTACAACAGTTCTGTACATTTTTACAATATCAAAGTAAGTTTCTTTTTTCTTTTTATTTTTGTTTTATTTTTATAGTATATTTTTTATTGAAAAAAAAAAATTAATTGTAAAAAAAAAACTTTAGGGTTCTTTGGCAGCACCGCAAATGCTAGTTGTTGGCGACGTAAACGAAATGTTTATGCCGCTGCTGGACGGTTTCCTCTGCACGCCCGAAGAATCCGACACGGTGATCGACGCTCTGATGGAACAAATTCCGGCCATGTTTGCGGAGACGCGCGAGTGCGAAACGATTCTCTTGCCGGCTATAACTGCCGGAATGGAAGCTCTGAAGGTATTTGTTCAATTCCGTATTTTACGTTTGAAGTTCCAAGTACTTGATGTTTCTCTCGTACTTTATGTGTGTTAATGTAAAAGTAGTAAAACTAAAATGGAAATTTGCAGGCTTCGGATACAACCGGCAAACTGCTGGTGTTCCACTCGACGTTGCCCACCGCCGAGGCGCCCGGCAAATTGAAGATGCGCGACGACCGCAAATTGCTCGGCACCGAAAAAGAACGCACCGTTCTGACGCCGCAAATTCAAGCGTACAATCAATTGGGTCAGGAGTGCGTGGGTGTCGGCTGCTCCGTCGACTTGTTTTTGTTCAATAATGCCTACATCGATATTGCAACTATCGGACAGGTCTGCAGGCTGACCGGTGGCGAAGTTTTCAAGTATACTTATTTCCAGGTATGACTTTTTAGTTTAATTTTTTTTTTATTGGTGATTTTAATTTGGTTTTCTGTTATTTTTGGAGTAATTTACGGTGTTTGTTTTGTGTGTTTATATTAAATGTTTATGTTGTATGTTACGTCAGGCCGACATCGATGGTCAGCGATTGATTAATGATGTAATTACCAACATCAGTAGACCGATTGCATTCGATGCGATTATGAGAGTGAGGACGTCGACTGGAGTGCGGCCAACGGACTTTTACGGTCACTGTTACATGTCGAACACCACAGATATTGAATTGGCTTCGATTGGTAAGCATAAACATTATGTTTGCCATTAGTAATTCAGTGCAATTGCAATTAGTTTTGCAATTAATCGTTTTAGAAAGTACTACATTCTTTGACCTCAGCATTTAATTAATGTCATTTAAAACATGTTCTTACTAATAACTAAGAATTATTTATGATAATTTTCATTTCCTTTTTTTTTTTTTTTTTTTGGTTAAAAAAAACAGATTTTGATAGCATTGTTTTTTCCATAAACAGACTGCGATAAAGCTCTCGCCGTGGAAATCAAGCACGACGATAAACTGCAAGACGACGAAGGCATCTACATCCAAGTGGCGCTCCTATACACTTCGGTGTCCGGCCAGCGGCGTCTCAGGATCATCAACCAGGTGCTGAAGACCACGTCGAAAATGGAACAGCTGTATCGGGCGTGCGATCTGGAAACCATAATGAACTTTATGAGCAAACAGGCAACGTACAAGATTTTGGACAATAATCCCAAGGCGGTTAAGGAGGGCATCGTGCAGCGGTCCGCTCAAATTCTCGCCTATTATCGCAAGAATTACGCGACGCCGAGCAGTGTCGGCCAGTTGGTTCTGCCGGAGAGCATGAAACTGTTGCCGCTCTACGTTAATTGCTTGCTGAAAAGCGACGCTTTATCTGGAGGTACTTTCGTTTTATTTCATGAAGAAAATTGCTGTTTTCTTAATTTATTTTTAATAATAATTTTTGTTTTTTTGTAATTACAGGCCCTGATATAACAATTGATGAGCGTTCGTACATTATGCAAGCCGTTATGACCATGGATGTTCCTAGCAGTGTCAATTACTTCTATCCCAAGCTGATTCCGCTACACGAATTGAACGTAACCGACGATAAACCGGTCGAGCCGCAACAGATTCGCTGCACCATTTCGAAAATGAACGAACAAGGCGTTTATTTGCTTGGTATGCTTTCCTTTTTCCATATTTTCTTTAATTTTTTTTTATTATTTACCTTTTGTTATAGATAAATGTTAATTTTTTTTGAAAATTTTATGCTTAATTAATGATTTGTTTTTTGTTTTAGAAAACGGAATGCACATGTTCTTATGGATCGGCTTGGGCGCTAGTCAAGATTTCGTCCAGAAGGTGTTCGGCGTGCCGTCAGCTGTGCAGATCAACATCGAGGTGTCCGCATTGCCGGAACTGAACAATGCGCTCTCGATTGCCGTGCGGAATATCATCGAGAAGATACGCTCGCAGAAGCACAGATACATGAAAGTACGGACGTTCTCATTGTGTTGTCTTAATATCAAATTTTCCCGTGGGCTAATTTGCTTTTAATTTCAGCTAACTATCGTGAGACAAAGGGAGAAGTTGGAAAGTGTATTCAAACACTTCTTAGTGGAAGATAATGGGCTCGACGGCTCGCACGGATACATAGACTTCTTATGTCACATGCACAAAGAAATCCGGAACATCCTCAGCTAGCAGAAGGGTTAATTAGGTGTGCTAATCCGATGGAAGCTGAACTGGATGCAATTTACTAACAAATCGATAAGAAAATTATGTTTTAATTTAGGGCCGCGCATTAATCGTGAAAAAAAAACAGAAAGCATCTTAAAATATTATTATCTTATAATTCATATTTTATTATTATATAAACTAGTATTTCATCATGTTCGGTTTTAGTTCGCTGCTGATTTATTTGAAGAAAATTACGCGAGAGAAAGAAATTTGTAGTTAGGATTTCTCCAAATAGCAAAATTTATTAATTCTTTGATCTTTTTTTTTTAGCGAGTTTTAAAGACTGCTCGCTCTTTTTGAGTTTTCTTAATAATTCGGCACTGCGTATATGATTAAAATGCGAATGTTCTTGAGTACTATCCATTATTTAAGCAATTATATTTTGTATATCAAAAGTTATCGTTGGTTTTCCTTAAAAGGGGTCCTGTATTATACTTTAAGCAAATATAAGGTGAATTACTATTTTAATTTATAGTTTTTATGTTGAATTTAACTATTTATTGGTTTATTAATGAGAGTTTCGGCTAAATAAAAAATAAAACGCGTAAATTTAAACAAGTATTTAAAGTTGCCTATTCCGTTTTTTCGGATCGATTTTTCTAATTTATTGCTGTAATTTAAATTGTTCAACTGAAATATAGTATTTGCATTAATTAATTTACGCATAGAAACTATCTGGTAAAGATAATTGATTTCTTACTGCTTATTCATCAGAGTAATCTGCAAAAATCCGAAAAAGTTTGCAAAATATTTGCAGTGAGTGAATTGTAATTATTGAATTATTGAATTTTCCCTGAGTAAAACAATTAAAATCAAGTTAAATTGTGTTTTAATTGGGAGTGCAGGTATTTTACTTCATTTATATTAACAAAAAAATTGAGTGTAATATCATGGATTCATTATTTATAAGAAATTAACCACCCACAAGCAAATGAAATGGAAAATTCATAGCCATTTACTTGAAGGAATTTACAATTTGAATTCACTACTTTAGGTTTTGAAAATAAATAAAACGTGTTATGAAATGCTATTAACTGCAGTGAAAAACATTTATCTCGTTCTGCCTATTGTTGTATTTTGCATTTGCTAATTGCAACAAAAAGCAGACGTTTTACGAGCAATCCACAAAGTAATTCGTTTATTATGAAGTTTGCATACAGTGGTTTCGCGTTGCACAAATTTAATTTCACTGTGGAAATGTCGAGATAACCCAACAAAATGTAATTGAAAAAACAAAAAGTTCAAAATTATTTGATGCGCCTGTAAAAAATATTTCACTAAAGTAATGGCAATAAATGAAAGCTCAACAATGAAATAATAAATTAAACGACACATCTCAAGATTATCTTTAATAAAGAAGTGGGGAATCGAATCATAAACCTAATGCGCAATGGTGATTCAGTTTTTCATTGCTTTCAGTTTCAGTTAATTTGTGCATCTATTATTCGTTACAACAGTTAAATTAGTGTTTTGTGTTAATTATCCATTGTGTAAATTAACAGGTATGGCTTTTTATTGTTAACATTAACTGTTTTTCTTTGTTACTTCATGAATCGTTTTCGTATGCCTGTTATTCTTTCAAATAAAAATCCTTTGGCATCTGCTTATTAAAAAGGGTTATTTCAAATAATCCATTGCTTATTTGTTATTAAGAATGTGATTAATGGATTTCGAAAATAATTTTTGCAATTAGATGCATGATTTCTTTCTAATTAACTGTTTTCTAATTAGTATTTATGTTTTGAGCTTAATTTCCAGCTTTAGCGGCCATGTTTATGCAAATATTGTTTCTTTTCTATTGCTAGGCAACGAATCAACAGTCTGTTGATTTTGTTTTCACTTGTCAATAATTAAGCATAAAGTAACAACTTTTTTATTATTTATAGTTTCCAAAGTGCATCTCCAAAGGACAAAGGGATAATCAGTGAAGGATGAATTTATATGGGAAGGACAATCTTTATTTCAAGGTAAGAGACAAACACTCATTTTATTTACTCAGTTTCTTTCTCTCAATATTTTAAAATGATTTTTAAGACTGCAGAATTTTTATGCTTTCGGTTTTTGCAACTTGTAAGCTTTCCTAGATAACTAGAAAATCTGGAAAATTTTAAAGCAAAAGTTTTGCATGATATTATTCAAATGTAGAATCCCATGTGATCAAATCAAAACTTTCCCTCGGGGGATGAAACGGTCTACAATACATGACATACTAATGATACATTTTTCCCCTATAATAAAACAGGGGAAACCAACAGCGACGACGAAAAAAAAAAAAAAAGAAAAAAAAACTCGCCAGAACAAACTAAAAAGCAAGTTACAAGATAAACAAGTGAAAATAATGATTCTGATAATTACACTGGGAATGTAGCAATGGTACAGATTCTCATAATTTTTTTTCTCTCTGTACGGATTCGCTCTCTGCGCTCTCCGGTCAGAAAAACGTGTCAGGCTTGACAGGACACAATTAAATTAAGGTATGTATATGGTATATGCGATGTGTACCACTCTAATGCAGTGACCACAAAATCGCGCGCTTCGCAACTGCACACTAAATGTTATTTATGTTATATTATTGCAAAGTGCACCGTCGAGCAATTAAGCTCGTTTACTCGAAAATTATTGTTGCTAACTTAATTTCGGCGAGTGCATATTTTTAAGGCGCGCATTTAAATGCACAAGCCCGCCGCCTCCTCTGCCTCTGCCGCCGCCGCCGCCGCCGGTAAAAACGGACGACGTGCGGAACTGTTTTGCTAATAACGACTATTAGGGTTTAACTAATAGTTAAATTTTGTTTCGGAAACTCCGAGGCGAACTGTAATAAATCGTTGAGTGCCGGTCCAGATGGCCCAACTCCCAAATTAATTGCTCCGTTTGATTCGCTGCGCTTTACTACAGATACGAGTATACTATTCAGATGTAACTCTCTCTCCGCCTCTCTCTCTCTCTCTCTTTCTATCGCTTTTGGTCTCTGATGTCTCTAAGTAATTCTTGGTGCGAACGGCGAACGTGTAATATTATTTATTCGGCGAGCGCATTCAGCGGGAAAAGTTGAGCGAAATCGCGACTCACTCGGGGGCGCGCAGAGAGGACTAATTAATAAATTTCGCGGTTGCGAAACTGTTGCAAATATGCCGATATGATATAAAGGTCCGGAAGCTGTGTCGAGGAACGCCGTGAGGAATTCGCAAAATGCGAAAGCTGTCTAGAGGTTGCCGCAATATTATATCATGTGCTAGGTAATTTCAATTTTAGCATATTTATTAATATCATCGTGCAACGTTTAATATTTTTTAGGCGTTCCCTTAACTTTAAGGATGTTTTTTATATATATATATTTTTTTTTCGTTTTTTTTTTTTGGAAAGCGGGGATTTTAATTAATTTCTTTTGAAGTTTATTTAAAAATATTCTGGTGCTCTTAAAATTTCATTTAAAATCCAATTAGGGATTGATTGTATGTGGGCACGACGTACAAAAGTTTTTGTAACTAAAATCGGAGAAATTTAAAAGTTTGAGTTATTAACTTTCGGGAACCGGTATACTTTCCGCGAATGAATTTCAACCTTAATTGCTTTCGTTTCATATTGACGCACGCTTTTGCTCAAGATCGAGAATTTATCGGCGTGATATTAAATTAAATAAAAAAACTCAATTTTGTTGAAGTAATTTGTTGAATATATTTTATTTCCTAAAGCTATACAGTTTTCTTATTAGTTTTTTTTTTTAATAAGAGTTTAATTAATTTTAATTTTTATTTGATTTTTTAATTTCATTTTTTTTAATTCCCTTGAAAAAATTGAATTTATTATAAATGATATTTTAATAAAATTTATTCATTTCCCCTTTTTTGCCAATTGAATTAAAAACAAAAAAAGAAAATTTCATGACATCTGATGCACGGAGGTATTTCGTGTTTCGTAAAGCAAAAGCTGCGACAATCTTGTTTAAAAAGTAAATATTATAATAAAAACTTCAAGTGTAAAGTATGTTGCCGTTTAATACTCTTTTACTGCTTTGTCTTTATACGAGCAGTTAAACTTACACACTTCGTCCTGTGGTAGGTATAAATAATTCCGACTACAAAGTTAATACTTAGTATTTGTTGTAAAAAATCATAAAAGGGAAAATAAAATTTAAAAATCTTGCACAAATAAAATGTTGCATCATAACATTATATTTTCAGTTAGAAGAGCAATACTCGTAGAATATTTAATTAATTAATTGTTGTTATTGATTTTTGTTTTCTTTATACCAAATTAATAATTTTACAAAATTTCCTTAGCTTTCTTGAGATTTGAAATCATTGATTTTTTTTTTTCATAATTTATTCCAAGAAAACTATTTTTCTTTAAAAAAGCTAATAATTGTTCTTCATAAATTTTTTTAAGAAAAATCTAAATAATTTTATTAAATTGCCTTAGCATGATTGAGTATTGATAAAAAAAACTTATATTTATGTTATGATTGTTTTAAAAATTGAGAAAGTAAGATTTTTTAGGGAAAATTATTTCTAGGTTTTGAATTTTCAAATAAATAATTATAACTTAAACAAATTACAATAAACAAATTACAGTATATTCAAAGAAGTGAAAATTTATTTGATCAAATAAAAAATCTTAGATAATTAAGAGTGTAATAAAAAAATAAGAAATTGAGGTGAAAACTGACTTTACCTTTCTCAAAGCTAGTAATAATTTTTTTTTTCAAATTTCTTATTATTATTTATTAAAATAGACAAAAATTAAAAGAAAAAAAATCATTAATGCAGTATTGTTAGTATAAAATAGATTTTTTTTCAGTTGATAATAAAAATTTTCTTTTACTTTAGATAATAAATAAATTATTGGAATAAGATCATTAAGATTTTAATTATAATATCAAAACAATATTAATTAGGATGCCTTTTATATAAAAAAAGATATATTTTTTGTAAATTAAACCAATAGGGAAAATATTATGCAAAACATAAAATACTCTGAGTTTCTAGAAGTTGTAAAACAAAATAATCAAATACTCCGCTTTATTTTACTAGATTTACAACTAAAACCAACTAAAGTAAAAAGCTAAAAAAATAATTAATAAAAACCCGAAATCAATAAAGCAGCATAGTTAGTGGTTGGTCGTATTTATAGGCCTTGTATAAAAAAAGGCGACGCATAAACATTACGGACCCCATAAACACAACCCTTTCGATATGAGGTCAGCAGAAATAGCATAACATAACAGTCAGTGTGTCGCGCAGATTTACTCGTCGGCTTTTTGTTCGCTTTTAATGTATTTGCTATGTTTGGCCGCAGACCAAACGTTTAAAAACATGACGATTATATTATTTGAGAATCGCGTCCATTAGCAACGCGCTCCTAAATTAGACCATACAATACTAAGTACCACATCCAACCGGTCATTTCTTCTTTAAGTCCGATCTTCGGATCCCTCGCGACGCACTCAACCTTGTCAAGGTACTTCCGGCGCTGCACCATACCTCAAGAAGTTCTCAAGCTTGACGCATATAATTATTATAACAGAGGGACCGTCTGTTTTATAGTACCCACCGCTACCTTCTTCTTCTTCTTCTGATAAATGCCGAGAGACGACCTGTGAACGGTGCAAGTTCACACATAACACCTGTTATGGCCTGGTGCTGGTGGTAGTAACCGTAGGGGCGCATGCTCTTCATCCTCCGCTTCAGCAGCAGAGGGTACACCCGGCGAAGTGGGCGCCAAAACATTGCGAACGCAGCAGCGGCAGCAGGAAATTACCAACGGCGGCGAACGAGAGCACACCGTGCAGTGTGCCGAGCCAGCCAGTTGAACGCGCCTAGTCCTCCGAGCAGGACGTGCATCTGACGAGCGAAAAAGCGTCGCGACGCTTGCATATTCATATAGAAATTTACTCTCTCTAAATTTGTAATTTCTATTTAATTTCCAATTGCTTCAGTGGCTGCAAAACGCAAAACAATTAAAAAATAACGCTTTAATTTAAATAAAAAAAAAAAAATCGTGAAGATGAATCTTCAAAAACTTTCTTGCGAACACTATTCGATTTGACGCGCGAATTGACAAACTGCAGGGACAGGACAGAGAGAAATAGTTGGAGAGAGATACCGTGTGCGTGTGTATACTGTGCGTGTGTATGTGCACCGGGGTCTGATTTGATTAATTAATTGACTCGGCCGTTAATTAATTAATTGGAGAGGAAAGAGAGCGGCGGCCGGCTGCATCGAAGAGGGTTGCTGATTGAAGAGCGATGGCTGTTGTCGAAAAAGGGATTTTATTTGGTTTCCTCTTCTGGGCCTGCTTTCATTTAACAGGTACACCGCTAACTAACAGGGTGCTAATTACTGCACACCATATAATTCTATCGTACTCAAGTAGTCTTCTTCTTCTTCGTCTTCTTCTTTTTCTACTACTGTTACCACTATCTGTGTGTTTTTCCGCGTGTTTGGCGCCACGCTGTTATTATTATCCAATTAGTAGGTTGCGATGGAATTAATTTCGCCGATGTGCGAGTTTGTAGGGATTCCGAAAATAACCGCCGCGCATATTATTATTAGAAGACGCTCTATACTTATTATATCATTTGAGTCATTTCGCGTGGCCTCAATTCAATTTTCTGCACCGCGTTTTTCGTGCACATAAATCGCCGTCGTGCCGTTGTTGTTGTAGAATAGTATAGAGCCCGATATCACTGCGTGATCTTCGCGTTGTGAAAAGCGGCACCGGATTGTCCTGTCCAACGGTATATCCTGAGCTTTCCACTTTTAGCCATGCAACTTGCACGCTGCTGCTGCTGCTGCTGCTGCCCCTGCTCTGCTCAATGTTCGATTCGCTGCGTGTGCCGCGTTAAAGCCGCCGTTTATTTTAGTCGATTCAATCATTTTGCGCGCACAAAAATATTAATGTCTGTTAGCGTTCACAACACACATGCAGGAGAACAAACGGGGTTGGTAAATAAGGGAAAAGCGGAAAATTTTTCCTGCGTTTTGTTTTTAGCGAGCGATTGTTTGCTCAGTCCTTTGCTTTTTAAATTTGTTCTGTCGAATTATTAGTTGCGCTGATGCGTTCGGTGCTGTGAAGAGTACGCCGGACTCGGTAAATTCGGAATGATTTGTTTAATTTTTTTTTTGTCGGTGGGGTCCCAATTAATATTTATGGCGCTCCGTAAACCGAAGGACTCGTTAATAATAAAAGTGACGAAAGTTTGCACTTTATTAATTCATCCGTTTTGCTATACTGACTTATATTCCACAAAAATCCAATTTAAATTTTATTTCAAATCTTTTTTATTTTTGATACTTTTTTGGTAACGTTTTTTTTTTTTATAATTTTCAAAACATAATAATTGCAAAAAAATATCTATATTATAAAAAAAGAAAAATATGTAATTAATATATTTTTTTAATATTTTTAGAGAAAGAAAAAAAAATCGAAAATTAAAAAATATATATTTTTTTAATTTTTTAAACAAAAAAAAATGATACTAAATGTTTTTTGATTAATTTATTTTCTATATAAATATATTAAATACATTTTCTATATATTTAAAGAAAATAAAAATAAAATAATGTTGATTTTATAGTTTAAAATTAAACAAATGAAACAAATGAAAATTAAATTTCATAAACGTGAACTATAACTTTTTAGTGAGCCGCCATATAATAGTTTTCCTTTTGACATGTAAAACTCCGCTCACTGTAAACTTCTAATTTCGTCTCGCAGAATGCGAATAATAATTTTTAGTGCATTCCGTATTTATTTACTTGCTCACTAAAGCTTTTTAGGAAGATAAACTTCCCAGAGAGAAATTTGCGCAAGATATGAATATTCATCTACGGAATAATGTGTACCCACTTTAAAACTTAAAAACTAAAAAAGAAAAGAAGGTTGGAACTAATGTTTTTCTTAATACGTACTACTAAAAATGCAAATTAACGTTGCTGAACTGCATTTATAAATAATGAAACATTTAAAAATAAATCTATTAAGTTGAATAATTAGTAATAATCAAATCGATATTGCAAAATTCATTAGTACAAAGAACAGCGTAATAAATGATTAATTTTGCCAATTATTTTCCTATATTTGCTTAAATGCTCGAAGGGTCTCTGCATTGAGTCGCATATCGAGGGTGCGTCTTACATGCGCCCTTTACTGTAATTAATATCTGTGATTGTCGATGCATATTGTAAACCGCGCGGTTTAAGCAGGCAGAATGCCGCCTCCGAGTTTCTCTCCTCTTAGTTTGTCCTCTACATTCATGTAGATTGTAGATATACTTCCTTAATATAGAGCTTTCGGGTGCATTATTACCATTACCGATATTCGCTCTCAAATCTCTTCTCCAAAGGGTTTCGCCTATATCTAATAATCTGCTGCTTCTATTAATATTGCTACATGCTATATTAATTACGTTAATTGCGTCTGAATTTGCTTCGTTTTATGCACAAATTAATTGCAAAAACATTGTTGTTTATTTTTATAAATGCATATAATTAAATTTATTAATTAATTAAACAAATAAATTCTAATTGATTAAAATTTAAATAGTTTTTTTAACAGAAAATTCATAATTTTATTTTAACAAATCAAAATAAAAAAGAAATAAAATAAAATGAAATAGGCAGTTAATAAATTTCTAATAATAATTATTACATTAAAACAATACTCTAATTAAATAGTCATTAAAAGTATTATAACTGCATTATTTATGCGAAATATAAACTTTTAATTGCAAATCGGATTTATTTGGCTTTCGGACCGAAAGATTGCATGTGACATTTTAATAATTATAATAATAATTAGATATAGAAATAGCTAATTTTAAATCTATATAAATGCGCAACCAATTATTGTATTATTACTATATGCCCCACACATAAATCTATATCGCGAATTATATTATGATAATTAAAATTTTTCCACCAAAACAATGAAATTCGATTGGTTCGAATTCCACAGTGGTAGTAATAATAATAATTATTAATTATATATTTCAATTATGCATTTGTATTTCGTATATTATAAATATAAATACACATCGTAATTTAACAGCGAACGGTTTGCACTGTTAATAATTGAAAAGCGATTGTTTTTTTTTTCCGGGTATCTGTACTGTATGTGTGTAGTAAATATGTACTGGGGATGCAATATTGGATGGTTATATGAAACGATGTAGTTGATGAAAGATGATAAAAATTGAAAATTCAACACATCGCCAGCAATTATTTATAGAGCGGCAATTTTCGCTAGAGTGCATCAATTTAACAAATGGTATTTGCGAAAAACAAAAACAACACACGATGACAACACTCTTTATACAGGGTGGGCATTTTCTCTACCCGTATTAACGGTAACTTCTATATAATCATAATCAGATTATATCCGTTTGCAAATAATCAAACGCGTCTTGTTTTTCGAATTATCCCAAAAAACCTGAAAAATTTCGATTTATTTTGATAATTTATTCCAAGTAAACTATTTGCCTTAGAAAAAAAAAATTAACTGTTCCTAATAGATAATTTTAAGTAAAATCTAGAATGATAATTATTCAAAGTGTTACATCGTTACAATAATAAAAAAAAATTAGCTATTTGATTAGCCCATAACAAATATTTTTGAATTTGAAATAACAGGGGTTTATTTATTTTTTCTCAAAACTCTAGTAAGCTAAAGCAATTTTAGAAAATTATTTAGATTTTAGTTAAAATTATCTATTAGGAACAGTTATTACTTTTTTTCTAAGACAAATATTTTTCTTGGAATAAATTATCAAAATCGACGATTTTCAGTTTTTTCGGTATAATTCCGGAATCAAAAAACATATCAAATTTTTCTAAAGTGATATAAGTTGAGAGTAAAATTCTGCCCAATTTTGACTATTTAAATGAATCTCCATCTTTAAAACTGTCGAATTAACCCTCATGCTTTTTGAGAAAATGATCACCTTGTACGGTGCGCTGAGGCTAAGTACTTAACGGACTGCCCTCGTACATTGAAGCATAGAGCAATCCATACGTGAATTTTATGCTAAATAATTGTTTTCCACCGAACGGCAGAGAATGGGCAGAAAAAGCAGTCGTTTAATGGTCCCATCTGATATTGCAATTCGATGAAAGCACATCGTAAATGACGGCGGCCATAAAATAAAAACGTCTAGTTCCTTATATAGTATAGAATGGAGCGAATTATCGGTGCAGCGCCATCAGAATTGGAAATAGTTTTATTAGACATAAAACTATAACACCTTTGCTGAGAGGGCTGTCAGTGCTAGCGCACAAAGAGATATTAAAAATTGGCTGAATTACGCGCGACCAAAGGTTGTAAAAACTTTTGCCCAGTTTTTTTTGTCTCTTTCGCTCCGAAGGCTGCGAACGGAATAAGTTGGGGGTGGCGCTATAGTTATAACAACAAATGAGGCTTATTATGAGATGGCGCGTTTTTATTCTAAATTGAAGTCGTGATTTTTATGCGACTTTTGATTTATGCGACGATCCGGAAAAATCGTGCCCCGAATCAAAGGTACGTCGTAAATATTTCATTGCCCGGTGATTTTTCAGTTGCCGCACACTGCGAAATATAATTGCGACGAAGAGAATTGCTTCGATTAACTGCTGCCGATATTTTATTGTTTTCATTATACTTGCTGTTGGTTTTCTTTTGTTATAAATTTCTGCTATATTTTTAATGTAATTGTTCATTTGTTTTGCTACATTTTAAAATGTTTTATTAATATTTTTTTATAAATTACAGGGTGCTAATTTGTAAAATATTAACAAATAATGTAAAGTTCTCGATTAGTAAAATTTGAGTCAATTTAATTAATTATTCGTCAAAGCCTAAATAAGGAAAGTTATCATTTTCCACCCACTTTTTAGTGGTAAAAAGATAACTTCACTTTTAGTTTTTTCAAGATATTTTAGTGATAATTTAAAAAATCTAATTTATAAAAGAAATTATTCAGAAAAACCGTTGTTTTTCTGTATTTTAAATTATAATAATTGTTTTATTTTGAAACGACTTCAAAATTAATTCAAAGATTAGTTTATATTATTTAATTTAGCCAAGTCATTCAAATTTAATAATTAGTGAATGTATATATTTGTTTTTTTTTGCATTCCTTTTCTCATTCATGCAAAATGAAAAAATAAAATTATAAAAAATAATTTTTCCTTAAAATTATATTAATTCTACATTTAATATAAAAAAAAATAGAAATTACGTAATTAATTAATATTTCTTTGATAATATTAATTTGCAATTCTTTAAATTTTAATTAAAAAAAAAAAATATTAATTTTCATATAGCAATAAAAAAAATTAATTGAATACAAGCAAAGCTTAAATATTTTTTATTAATCTGCAACGGACAAATAATTAAAATTCGCATTCGTATATTTTCCATCGATAAATATATTTTTTAATAAAATAAATTATTAATTGAATGTCTGATCCAGCGCTCCTCGTATTCTGCATACCTACATAGAGAGCGAGCGAGGTTTAAGTGTTGGTTGGTGTGGTGGCATTCGTTCAATATTGATTTCGATGGGCGAATGTACACGGCGATATAGGTATATAACAGCGCGCATTTTCTATATCGTAAGATTAATACTTTTCTTTCGAAATCCCAACTTTACCTAAAAGCAATTTGGCTTCCATATAGATTTGGCATCCGAAGTGGCAATCGAGCAAAAGCGCAGCGCGGCAGCACAGCCAGGCAGCGAGCGAGCGCAACGCCCAGGACATTATTTCGTTACATTAGTTTCCTCTGCACTTTCGGCAAGCCTAACAAGAAGAAGAACTCCGGAATTATAATAAATAAAATTCCGTCCTTATAAATTGACTCGCATTTACATAATTCCCGAATATGGAAAATTCGCTTCATTTCACTCGCAGCAGCAGCATCAGCGATAGCAGAAGGCGGTGCATTACTAACTCACTTATACTTCTTACACTTTACATTACATATACATACATATTGAAGGCAAAAAGAAAAAAAAAAACAAATGGAATCGCTAGGCGATTTTTCGTAGAATTTTCCACGGATCACGGTCTAATTTTAAAAGCTATGCCGGCAACTTTATAAATATATAAAATTATAACTTTCGCAGGCTTATTTCGCGTGATGCGTACGCGGACTACTTTCCTCTAGAGCCGCGCTAGGCTCTATGGCGGCTGCTTTATAGCGTCTCGCGAACTGTGCCCCGGTTCCCAAGCATTTCATTGTCTTATTTCTTGGCCGCACTTGCAAATAGACTTTAGCGGGACTTTAACGGGGCTCTCGAACCGAGCAACTTTTCACCGCGTCGGCGTTGCGTTGCGCTGCGTGAAAAGAACTTTCCCCGGTATTTGATGCGACGTGTATTTAGGAGAGACGGCCAGAAGAGACAGGCAAATTACGGGTCCCGTGTTTCCGGCGAATTTATGCAATTAAGCGGTGATAAATCAAGTGGCAGTCGAATCGGCGGCGTCCGATCCGATTGAATTGTGCCATCAGAGAGTGGTAAATCATATTTTTGCGCATTTCGCAGTATTTTTGTGCGTTCGCCGCCCGCCGCCGCCGCCACCGCCTGCCGATGCCGCCTGCCGGAGATGAGGAACGGGCGGCGAGCATAAATAGCAACTCTGGCAAATTTGCTTGTTATATTTAAATCACCAACTATCGATCGTCTTGAATGTCATCTAAGTTTAGCTCGGCTTTTCGAAAATTTCTATTCAAAAGGATTCGGCGTTTCAGACGTCTCACTTATTTGCTTTGCCTTCTAGTGCGGCAAGTCTTTTTATGTTTGTTTATTTTTAAGTGCAAGTAAAGTTATTTTTTGGTTTATGTAATCAAAGAATTTCTGAGATTTTTTTTGTTGGTTATTCACAGTTTACATTATGAAATATTTTTTTGTATAAAGGATTTTAAAATTAAAAAAAATTCCAATTCATAAAAAATGTTTTTAATTATAAATTTATAAAATAGAAAAAACATAAAATTAAAAATCGTTATATACAAAAAAGAATTTATTATTATTTAACTAATAACTATAAATTATTAAAATTACAAAAAGCCAGCAGTAAATTTAAAACTAAATTTTAGTGAATATTTTCAATTTTGCTAGCTTTAAACATTAAAGAAAGAAACACTACAAAATGCAAAATTCGTGATTTACGAGTTTACACTATTCTAAAACGAATTACTGTTTATACAAACAGCTTCAAGGTTCCACTGCAATTCTATTTCTCAATTTGAGTATTAAATTTCAGTATAGTTTAATTTAAGAAAACTCTTTTCACAGCAAAAGCATAAAAAAGCTAAAATTATTCAATTCTTCTTTCAATGCAATAAAAAAATCCTTTAAATTACCATTATCAATTTCCGCCATCATTCCCCATGAATTTAATACCGTCTGCGCAATAAACCGTAACAACTTTTATTATTGCTCAAAGACTAAGCGATTTTATTGTCTATGAAAAATAAAGTAAATTAAGCTAGCGAGAGCGAAACGAGGTATTACAAGTCTCTAATATGCTATGCATACTTAATGCGCATGAAATATTTTGCACGTAATTCAATTAGGCGCACATCTTTAAATTAATGTTCTGTGCGCCAGTATAAAATACCGCCTAATGCAATTTAGAATATTCGATGTCACTGTGGATGTGCGTGTAGCAGCGCACCCCAAATTACCTCAAGAGCCCGAGGGGATGAATTGGGAATTGTGGGAGTCTTTAGAACGTCGTCACTCAAAACTTGCTGACATTTTTGCTACACATTTTTGCTTATATTTTCTGTATAAGGTATATAACGTATATCAGTTTCATGTTTCAATTTTTAATAAACGAAGAAATTTTAATATTTGATTATTTAGTGGAAAATTTGCACGTTTTTATTTGATTATTTTAAATAAACTATTAAAAGTGGCGTTTGTTGTGTAATAATATTTGAAGATAACCGTTATTTGTAACTTATTGTTCATGATAACGTTGGCTTGTTCTGTGGAAACGCGATGATTTCACTCAATTGGCTGTGAAGAGACAATGCGTGCAGTTTAGCTCCGCGTCGTTGATTTTCCCATGGAACAAATAAAATATAGATGTAGCCGAGCTGAGTGTTTTAGTGCAAAGATATGTTAATTGTTTCTATTCCCGTGGAGATTGTTTTTCAGAATTCTCTCATATAAATCATTTTCTTGTTAGAGATTTAGTTTTATTATGATTTTCCAAGGAAAACATATTTTTTTATACTTTTGATTCGAAATTATTTACAATACAGGACGTCAAAAAAAAAATCATTAAAAAAAAGGTTATGGTTGCATTTTTAGAAGCAATTAATGCAGCTTTCCAGCTTCACATAATTTTATTTCAGAAAAAATAAAAATTTTACATATAAAAAACAATTTTCGATTGAGTAAAATCATAAATTTTATTAAAAACCAATTAAAAGAAAAACTTAAAAAAAAATCATGCATTTGCAATGCAAAAACTAAAAAAAAAGCAATAAAAGAAATCAAAATATGAAATGAAATATAAGACGACACGCGTTGGCCGCTTCACTTTTATGGCTTGTTTATAAAACGAGCGTCGTAATGTTCGCTCGAATAAGGGGGGTACATTACTTGCGGGCAATGTGAGTAGTGATTTTATTTCCCGCCGCGCTCATCGATGTGCTCGGAACTCGGAGGAACGCCGTTGAAGTCCTTCGAAGCGGTCGAGCGGTTGAGCGGGCGGCGATGACTGGTTTTTAAGGGTCCGTCGTCCTCCGTCCATCCGTTCTTTTAAAGCGGCAGGCAGCACCAGCAGCAGCAAGCAGAAGCAGTCTAGAGAAGAAGCAGCAGAAGCGAGAAAAGTCGGCAGGGAGGAGATAGAAGTACGGTACGTCCGGTTTCTGGACGCACTGGAGGGTACTTCCTGCTACTTGACGGACGAAGGCATTCTTACCATACTGACCCTCGTCATGTTGTTATTCTTTTTTTTTATTTGCGCTGGAAACCACTACACATAAAGATTCTTTATGGCTTTGTGTGTTACGAATGCGCGTCGTATACTCATATAAATAAAACCCTGCGGAGATAAATTCTCCAAAACGAATACGAAGAACTGGAGGAACATTTAATTCGCTTGCTTTTAATTTAATTAGAGGATTTCCAGTATTGCTAATATTGGAGTGGTTTGCTTTGGAAGTTATTTGTTATTATTATAAACTGATAGTTTTTAATCAGTGATTTGGTATTTAAATTTTAAATAGTAAGAAAATATTTTGCTATTTAATTAATTTTGAATTAAAACAAATTCTTTAAATTTTATAATTTTTATAGTAATGTAAAATGAAATGCTGAAGATGAAAATACATAGTTTCATCATTTACATCAACAAAATATAAAAACAACTTTAATTAGCATTTAAATCCAGTTTTCTTAAATGATAGCTTTTATTTTCCTTTTTATTACATTTAAATTCCTTCATTATCCGAACAATAGCATGCTTTTTGTTTTAATTTTTATAAGGGATTTTTTCAGATTAAAGCAGATTTATTTCAACCACGTCAGTAATTACATATTCAACGCTTAGATTTTACTAAATTTAAACCCCAGCCCACAGTAGGTACTTACTACTTACACAAACACCGAACAAAAAAAAACTCATAACCTGTTTAATTTAAAAAAAAAAAAAAAAAAATCTGAAATTGGTTTCTAATTCTTAACAAATGCTACTGTATACTCTTTAATTGCCTTTATACTTCTTTTAATAATTTAATTTTAATATAACTTAATATGAAAAGTTGCGTAGATATAAATCTTAAAGCGAAATGTGCATTTTATTACAAGTGCGTGCCTACAGTGTAGTATACAGTTAGGGCGGTTATACTCGTATAATTGTAAACGTCTGAACGGGGGATTATAATTGCGGGCAAGTAATATGCGACATTCGCACCTGAATTATTCAAATATTGTGCAGAGCGCTTTTAAGCGTTTGCCATTGCTTTATTTCCTAGTGACAGCTGTATACAGCTACTACATACTATAGTAAGTGAAGCTATCTGAGTGCGGAGACAAACATTCCAGAGGAATTAATTACGAGAACTGCATATCCGTGCAAATGCTGCGACCGGCATTCCTTTTTTTTGTGTGCTTCTTTTCGCTGTTTTTCTTTTCGTTATACAGATAGATAGGTAGATAGGTTATAGCTCTATGTGTATAGTTTGTACCGCCGACGCCTTGTTTACTCTGTCTACCGGCTGGCGGAATTAATCGCGTGAAGGACCTGCATTTAACAGGACACTATCCTTTGTAAATAGCTTTACAGGATGTTCTGTTTAATCGCTTTTCTTTTCGATAAAATATAATGAAATACATTTTTTTTTTTGAAAATATTATTTATTTTTTTAATTTTTAAGCCTTTAAACCGGATTTTGCACTTTCTATGTGAATTATAGGGAATTACCTGGCGAAATATAATTTTTTTTTTCTCTAGTTCCCTAAAGTATTTTTCCTAAGGTTAGAATACTTAAGTGGTAGTTTTCAATGAGTTTCTTTTAATATTTTTTTGATGCTTGTACCATTTCTAGTTTTTATGTAGTAGCCCTTTAAAAAACACCAATTTTGAATTTCGCGCCCTCTTGTAACTATGGTAATAACAGTTACCAAAATTTGGTAACCATTTAATGATTTATTACCATAATTTGGGACAGAGGACTGAGTAATTGTTAACTTTAATATTGACTTAAAAATAATGTTCATAACAATTTCAAGTGAAAAATATTTATTAATACTATGACCGGCGCTTTCGCATTTACTTTAAGTCTTAAATCTTCACTTTTTTTTTAAATTTATTTCCTTTTTCTATTGAAACAATTGAAAAAAAGTCTTAAAACTTTACTTGTCGACACTAATGACATATTTTTATGAAAATCATTTTTTTTAAATTGTTCCATTACGTGTATTACAACAAAATAAAAATAAAATAAAAATATTTTGTTAATTAAGTTTTAAAGTTTGACTAAACAAAATAAACAATTAAGAAAAAAAAATTGTTCTTTCTAGAAACTGAAAAAAGTAGAAATAAGAAACATCCTGTACAATGGGAAACTATTTTAATTTCCGTTGTTTTCAACTTTGAGCTGCATTTATTAACGTTTTTTCTGTTTGTTCCAGGTACGTTCCGATTTATGATCTCGTAATCTCAATGACTACCTGGTTTTATCGAGTGAGTACTTAAATTTGATACATAGTAATTGTATACGCTTGTCTCCACTATATACGTATAGTGTGTACTGTATACGAGTACACTACACATGAGCAGTGAAAAGTGTAAAATTGCGAATCGATGAAACGAGGGGATCTGTGTGGCGGCAATAACTCCGCGCGTAAATATAATATAAAATAATGATGACAATGAACGAACGGGCGCTCGTTAAAGCCAATTTTAACGATGCCAGCATCGCGTGCTTATTGTTCTGCAATAATAATAATTTTGATTGCCCGAAACGATCAAATCGCCGATCGGACAGTACATACATATGTACTGCAGTGTAGTAGTGTAGGAGACGATGGACAATCGTATAATTGAAAATTGCTTTTTGTTATTACATTGCTGAGCTCATCGTAATTAATTTCCGATCGCGCAAGTATGTTGGCAACAACAATATTCGTTTGTTTCAAATATTAGTTTTCACTTTAACAATACAGGGTGTTTTTTTTAATTGGCCGGTTAACTGTTTTGAGAGAACTATTAGACATAGGCCATTTTTTCTTTTCGCTTTCTTAATTATCTCCAAAGCCCCACTTACGTAGAATATTTTCAGC